>JACDRQ010000530.1:0-18051 GCA_013841215.1 Hycleus cichorii
CTCCGCTCTCGTTCCGCTCACGCTCCAGTAAAATGTCGTTCTATCCACACTAAAGGTTCGATCACGGTTCGATGTCGGTCAGGTAATTCTGGTATTATTAAACATTTGGTTAGTCTGAAATCCTAAACGAGCGAAGTCAAACATATTTTTAAAATTGTCTAATATTATTTAATACTCGTTAAAAAATGTTCAATTTTTCAAATGAAGAATTGGCCGTAATTGCTCTTCTTCTTGATGAAGACGATCGAAGTACAAAAAAGAAACAACTAGGTAAAAAGAGAAGAATGTGGGTTCATCAAAGTTTGATAAATAGAAAAACGGAAGGTGAATACTATACCCTGTACCGTCACTTGATAGACGACGAAGAAAAATTTTGGCAATACTTTCGAATGGATTCAGGAATGTTTGAAATGATTTTAAATAAAATTGAGCCCAAACTTTTAAAGAAAAATACTACTTTTCGTGAAGCTATTTCTCCACGAGAAAAGTTAACAGTATGTCTAAGGTAAGTAATTATACTAATTAAATAATAATAGATGTCTATTAAACATCATTGTTGTTATTATTATTATTATTATTATTATTCCAGATTTTTGGCCACTGGAGATTCATATAAGACAATTGCTTTCAACTACCGCCTGGGTCATTCGACAGTACAAAGTATAATTATTGAAGTATGTACAGCAATTAATGAAACCCTAATAGGAGAATATATTCCAACTCCTTCTCAAGAAAAATGGTTACAAATTGCTAATGAAATGTGGAAAATGTGGAATTTTCCTAACTGTTTAGGAGCCTTAGATGGCAAACATATAATAATAGAAGCCCCATCTAAAAGTGGATCACTATATTTTAATTATAAGAAGACGTTTTCAATAGTGTTATTGGCATTGGTGGATGCTAATTATAAGTTTGTTGCTGTAGACATTGGATCTTACGGAAAAAATAGTGACGGTGGTATTTTTGCCAGTTCTACGCTAATGAAAGGATTTGAAAATGGAACGTTAAATATTCCTGACGACTCTCCATTACCAAGAACAAACATATTGGCTCCGTATGTAATGCTAGGTGATGAAGCATTTCCTTTAAAAAAATATTTAATGCGACCTTACCCAGGATCACGACATGTGGAAGATATCGAAATAAAAATTTTCAACTATCGGTTGTGTCGCGGAAGAAGATTAGTTGAATGTGCATTTGGTATATTATCACAGACTTTCCGAGTCTACTGGAGAAGATTGAAAGCACATCCTAATAATGCAACCACAATCATTCTAGCCACATGTATTTTACATAATATCATTAGAAATAATAGAACTGTCAACTGTGAAAGTGATTCAGCTTGCATTAACATAAATAATATACAAAATTTAAGAAGACAAGGAGGAAATGCACAAACAGAGGCGTTTGCAACAAGAGAAATCTTCAAAAGGTTCTTCAATTCTCCTGAAGGTTCAGTACCATGGCAACATGATCGTATTATGCAATAAAAAATCTTAAGACAATAGATATAAGTGTTTCAGAAATAAAGTTGATCATTTTCAATTACTTATAATTTCATTTACCCCTTAGCTCTAATGTTCGTTCAATTAGCAAAAATGGTGTCTAAGGCAAGTAGTTTTTTATTTAGAAAAATAATTTGACAATAATTGAATCAAAATGTCCACATTTATTATTGTGGAGAGGAATAAGGCGTACAATTATCAACAAAATTCGATGAATGCTGTTGTTCTCGATAAGCTTGTGAACGAAATTGAACATTCTCGTTGAAATGTGTCGGTGACGATGATGATGATTGATAATAGGTAGGAGATAGAACAACTGACTCGTGATGAGGATGGTTAATGCTGGACATTGGTAAAACAGTTGAAGATGATGCTAAATATTTCTCCTCTACTTGACTAACAAGAGCAAATACTTTTGTTTTTATAAAATGTTGATCCACTGGCGTAAAATTCTTAACGGTGGCACCCATTAAAGAAAAAAAAGCTTCGATGGGGTGGGCAGAGCTTTCTTTTTCTTTTTTTTGTAAGATGTATTTCATCAATGTAGCTGATGCACTGTCTTTTGGTTCCATATCAGTGGTTCTTTTTCTTTTTTTAATTGGTGGTGTTTCGTTAGTGAAAGAATTTGCACAAATATTAGGCAATGTTGCCTCTTCTGCATCAACATTTGGATGTGGTGAGTTCTGTTCAGATTCCCTATTCACACCGCATTCTTCTTGACTGTTACCATTATTATCTTCGTTCTCAATTGAAGATATACGCGGTCTATCACCACTCACAAATGGATGAAGAAAACTCATCTGTTCCTGAAATCGCCATTTAGAAGATGTTGAAGCAGCTTGTCCACTTTTAGTTTTTTGTCTGTTCAAATATTTTCGATATTGAGATCGAAGTGATTCCCAACGAAATTTTGCACCTGTAACCAAGAAAAAGACATGCAACAACCTGCAGGTTCAGTGTCGTTTCAACAAAACCAAATAATATAACAAATGACAACTAATAAATTATTGACAATAAACTTTAGAAAATTTTAAGTGTAGGTACCTACCAGATTGACCGAGTTCTTTTTCAATTTGATACCAGGCATTTTTCTTGTGATAATTATCACTATAATAGGGTGATTGTAAATCATATAAACTACGTTTATTTTTTACCAATTCGATAAGCATTTCATCTGAAAATTGTGAATTTTAATATTTAATATTTTACATGTTAATTAATTAATTAATATGATATTATATAATATACATACATAGGTATGAATAAATAAAAACTTATGTATAATTACCTTTTTCAAAATTCCACGTTTTGTCATCCATAATAATAATGCACCAAATATGTATAACACGTGGATCTGTATGTATACAAACAGTGAGACAGACTGATGTTAGGCAAAGAGAACTCCGATCACGCTCCAGTCAAATATTCTTTTTGATTGACCGGTACTGGAGCGTGAGCGGAGCGATACTTGAGCGGTACGTAAAGTGTGAACAGAAACACATATTTTCCGTTAAACAATATTTTACTGGAGCGTGAGCGGAACGAGAGCGGAGNGCGTGACCTGCCCTATAGTGTGGATAGAGCCTAAGTTGGATATTTACCGCTTGTATAATCATTATAAATATTTATGAGTGTTTCGTCAGGTATACACAACGACGATATCTTTTCTTTGGACTAACTTCAAAATCTTCATCCAAACATACTACTTCATCGAATTCATTATTTTTCGAACTAATATCGTCCTCAAAAATGTCACGTTGTAAAGTTGATTTTGCAAATTCTTCATTTTCTAGGCAAACCATCTCTTTATCAGTAAATTTCCGGCTAATTTTTTTTNCACATTGAAGGGATTAATAGAAAAGAATTCCATAATTTGAGAAATTAGCGAGGTACCTAATAATAAAAGGTTGACGGATAAATTATTTGACAGGAAAATAAGCAATTGATTGAAAACATTTGGAATTGTCATCAAGTCAGCTCAATTATGAAATTTCTAGTAGAGGAGCACTTTCTAAAAAGAGTAATTCTTGGTCTGGTCACAAAGATAAGTCTATTTTGAGTCAAGCAACTCAAAATAAAGATATCGAATTAAAAATCATAGAACAGTTGCTAAAAAATAATTACTTATTGCTTTTCTCTATCTAGAAATTGAATAAACAAGTATCAAATCATAAAATGCATAGTCGGCTATGATGAACAAAGATATCATCTGAATATAGTTGTTCGCTGAAGTCATAATTTCTAACAAATTTCATAACTGAATTGTTAAAAATAGGGAAAAAAATTGTAAATTTTACCGGAATTTTTGAGATGAACTCTCAGGAGCAGACTGTTATCTGCGGCGAATGAGGCTGATACTATTTTGGAGGTTTATCCTTGGATCAATTGTAATTTTGCCAAAAAACAAACTGTATTCCTTTCAGGAAAGTCTCAAACAAAGCACTTCTTTAATTTTGTTCCTTTAAAGGCAAAGAAAGCCCTTTGATTGAACGAGACTCAGGACTGTTACCCACAAAGACCATGCCTGAATTTACACCCCTGAAATCACAGCTGAATTTGAATTACAGGAACAAAATTGTAACACTTTCGTTCGGTTTTCGCGCCAAAAATATGCCATTTTGACACATTCGCTCATTCGGTAAAAAACGACTTATTTTAATTTTGCAGCTAAATCTGTTTTCTTTTAAAAATTAATTGAAATGAATAAACAATCCGGTTTGTTTGTGAGAATCACCAACGTATCAATACGGTAATTCTTTTATTATTTAAATTAAAAAAGAAAAAAAACTACAATATACGAAATTACAATTGGGTTTAATAAATAAAAGTTAGGATGATTATTACCGTTATTACATTATTATTACCCCTAACTAATCATATAATCAATTAGATAATTAATAAAAATAAACTTGATTATTTTGTATGTGAAATTTGGCATCTCTAATTAAAGTCTTCATTTGTGATAATTCCACATTGACAGCCTCAATTGGAAGCTTTATTTCTATTAATGATTTAATTGATTGTGTGATTAGTTAGAGATAATAATAAAATAATAATACAATAACTGGAATGTTTATTTTTATTAATTTTTTAATTAATTATGGGATGAGTTAGAGATTCATCAAATATTTGAATTAGTGTGGATCTTTTGTTGGACCATATCTAATAAAATATCTGAATATTGTTCCATTATATTAACAATACTATTTGAACCGGCTGTCCCTTTTAATACAAGATCGTTTAATTTTTTCACTGTATCAGTTTGATTCACGTCTGTATTATTATCGTTATTTTGGCGTAGTTTTTTTGCGAGACAATCATGGAAAATTTTCAATGTTCTGCACATGGATATCTCCAAATCTCTTATCATATCATTTTCTATTACAGCATTTGACGATGATGACGTTGATGACTGGGTCGATGAAGATGATTGTGTCATTGTTTTATCGTCGTTTAAACGATTATACAAATCGACAACATTATCAGCGGCTGTTGTTAATTGTTTAATTACATCATCGCATAATTGACGGGACACTGGAATTTTTCCAATAAAATGGCATTAAAAACCACAAATTTGTTGAGGAGCCAGGCTAGAGTTCTTTAAAAAGTGGAATTTCGATCGAAAATTTCTCTTTAGAAATGAAAATTTGCATTTTTTAAAATAATTTTCCCTATAACTTAATCTATTTTAATCTCTTTTTAATTAATTTGGGTTTATTCCGTAGGCAATTGAAAGAGCTCTCCAAATATTCAAGAAAATTTACGATCGACTCGGTTGTTTGCCGGTAATTGCAGCTTAGAATGCTCTTTCTAATGAGCCTTAATACTCGTTTCTAGAGTGAAAAATAGGGTAGAAACCGTTGAATGGATGTTAATTTAATAAAAAAGTTTCTCCCTTATTTTTCACTCTAAAATCAAGTAGTACGGCTAGCTGAAGACTTCAGATATTGCTGTTTATTGTTTTGGATTTTTTTTGGGTATTTTGTAATGATAAAAAATTTAGGAACTTGCATGAAAATGTTTAGAATATGTTTCTTTATAATTTAGCCTGTATTGATTTGTCTGTGGTGAATTTGAAAAGGCAATATTTACAGAATTTTTCTACAGGCGTGATAATTTTCCGGAAAATTAGAGAAAAGATGTCGTACTATTTGAAAACTTATACACGAGAAAATATTAGATTTCCGAAGCAACCAATTTTTGAAAATTCTAAAAAAATTCATTTGTCATTTTCACTATTTGAAGATGATTATTTGGTACCAAATTTTCGTCAGGTTTTAAACACTTTCTTGGAAAAATTGTGTGGAAAACAATCAAATGCTAGGTAAAATCTTGCTAAAAAGAGACTGGGTATAGGGAAAACCAAGTTTAAGCTATCCAAAGAATGAGATTCCGGTAGTTCTAACAGTTAGAAGTACCGGAATCTCATTCTCAAGTCGGCTTTAGTTGAAAAATTAACGAACCTCGTAGGGAAGTCTGTTAGAGATTTTAAATTGACTAGAAACTGGTGATTTAGAATAAATGCATCTCAAGCGGTTTGCAACAAGTACTAAAGTCCGGTATAAAGTTATGGTTTAACGGAAAAAATCCTTGAAATTGAGGCTAAACTTTAACTATTAAGAGTGAGAGTTGTTGAAACTTCGCAATTTATTCAAAAGCAGAGCCTCACCTTCATTTTTTTAACGACTCAAGAGCAAAATTTAGGAAAAAACTACTGACGGCTAAGTAGTAATCCGGAAAAAACAGGAAAAATCAAATTCGCTAGACATTTTGTACCAGGTCAATTGCAAAACGTAAATTGACTGTTGATAAATGTGTCAAAATTCGGAACAAAGTGACGATTTCAAAAGAAAATCCTTTGAACTAGGCTTAATTTGAAAAATTAAGAGTAAGCCTTCTTAAAAACTGATAGTTCCGAAAGAGAATTTCGTAAAACTGCAAACATTTCTTCAAAGGATAAGAATGCCAAAATTATGCCATAATACAATTTATAAGTCCTGAACATACTTAAAAAAGACTAAAATTAGACTAGAAGTGCCTGAATCCCATTATCGTTATGAATTAAGTCTTGTTTTCTCCTTTACTGAATCATCCCTTAGCAAGATCCTGCCTTAAGTTAACCCCAACTTGCAAACATTTACATATCCGCTCAAGTGTATACAGGGTGACCGAAAGGTTCCGCATAATGCAAATAACTTCTTTATTTATCAAAATTTCGAAAAACGCCGAGACAGGTAACTTTTTATTTTTTTATAATTTTTTTGTGGCTGGGTCAAAACGACTCTACNAAAATCCTTTGAACTAGGCTTAATTTGAAAAAGTAAGAGTAAGCCTTCTTATAAACTGATAGTTCCGAAAGAGAATTTCGTAAAACTGCAAACATTTCTTCAAAGGATAACAAAAAATGCTAAAATTGTGCCATAACACAATTTATAAGTCCTGAATATACTTAAAAAAGACTAAAATTAGACTAGAAGTGCCTGAATCCCATTATCTTGATGACTTAAGCCTGGTTTTCTCCTTTACTTAATCATCCCTCAGCAAGACCTTGCCTTAAGTTAACCCCAACTTGCAAACAGTTACATATCCGCTCAAGTGTATATAAACCTATCGTTAGTTAATTTTCCACACAATTTTTCCAGGGAAATGAACAAGTCTTTCTATTATTGAAAAGCCAAAAAAACAATTATTTTGAATGAGTGAAAACGGTAAATGAATTTCCAAAAATTATGCCCCAATTATCAGAACACGAATATATAAGCTACAAAGTATGAAAACTTCAAAATTTTGTCATCGTTTTCAGTTCCACGAAAAACTACCACTTCAGTCTTGAATGTTCTTGGAAATACAAAACGCTCTTTCAATTTGTTATCGATTGAATTTCATATTTATTGCAAACAAATCAATTGATTATAGGGAAAAATATAGAAAAACGCAAGCTTCTAGATTTTCATCGATAACTCAAGATTCCCATAAAATTTTCCAAAACAAAAAACATCACACCCACAGCTTAAAATGCTCTTTCCAACGAGCCCTAGCACTTGACTTTACAGTGAAAAATATAGGAGAAATCTTCGATCGAAAATTCCACTTTTCGAAGAAATTATAGACCGTCCCTTTAATTTGCAACTTACTTTCAACATTTGCTAGATCATCACTGACTAAAGAATGGCGTGTATCTATAAATTCGCACAAATTAATCGAAATTAAGTCGCTTTAATTAAACAAGTTACTCACTCTTTTGTTTGTCTTTATTGTTCCAATGTCGGGGCATTACTAATGGTGGGCCATTATTACCACCCTCACCACCACTATTTTCCAATAAACTACCCCGATTTCTCGGCGGTACAATCGGTTTGTTAACAATTGTTGTTGTTGTTTCAATTAAATCATCATCTGACGTTGATACATTATCGATATCGATTGTTGTTAAGCTTTGTGACTGTTTCTTATTGCGTTGTTGTATTTTATTGTTGATTTTATTATAACTACTTATAGTTGGACGCATTAATCTTGATACTTTTTTATTATTGCTATTATTATCAGTATTCATTTGTATATCTGTATCAGAATCAGATTGGTTTAATACACCAATTGACCGACTGCGCATCATTGATGATGATGATGTTGATGGTGCTAATGTATTTTTCGTGTATCTTGAATTCGATCTTGATGAGGATGACGATTGGGATTTTTTACCTGAAACTAGAGAAATTTTGATATTTGATAATTTTGCAACAATTTATGGAAAATTTAATGTCGTGAGAAAAAAGGATGATAGACGATTTTTTACTTGTTTTGTAGCTTGTAATAAAGTGCGAAATGGCATTGGAAAGACAATTCTAAGGCCCATAAAGCAAATCTCGACATTTTGGAAATTTAAAAAAAATCCGCATAATTGAGGGAATTTCTTTAAAAATATTTTCCCTTATACTAATTAGTTCATAATTAATCTTGGGGGGTAATTGATAGCAAATTGAAGCGACTTTTTGAGTCTTCAAGCAATTTTACGCTAGAATTGGTAGTTTTTTTAGCAAATTAAATGCTTTTGGGCAACATATCGTTTGTTTTTCCATCATTAAGTTTGTGCAGGAAAATTTACATAGTCTATCGAACAATGTCTTAGATATTTAGAAAGTCCTTTAAATTTATAGTGAAGTAAATGGAAATAATAACTCCAAGATAATACACCTTGGCAAGCCCTTTGTAGCGCAGCCTTGTGGTTTTTTACAAATTAAAAAAACTAGCAGATGTTTTCTATCAACTTTTTCAAGAAATTGCCCTTTTGGGGCCGGACTATAACTTTTTAAAGGAATTCAAAGTCCTGAATGTGAAATATTAACATTTTGGAAAGTTTCGAACAAATTTTGAATATATTTTTTTAAAACATTTTCTCCCATAATTCACGTTTGAGTATTAATTAGTTTACATTGAATAGTGAAAATGAAAGCACTTTCTAAATTTACAAAACAAATATTTAGTTAGTTATCCAGAAAATATAGAGAAATTTGAAAAACTGTAATGTAACTTTTGCACAATCTTAACGACAGAGATCTATACACCACAAATAATAGACAAAAATTTGAATTTTTCCAAAATTGTCCTTAGATTTCCAAAAATTAGACTTTTCACAACATTTTTGGCTCCTTAATAATAGAATATCGTCTGAATTTACATCGTTAAAATTACATAAAAAGCTCTTACTGAACTTTTTTATTTCTGTTAATTTTTCAGAAAGCAAATAGATTTATCGAAAATTTTCTACAATATTTGGAGAGTTCCAGAGGAATTATTCAAAAATGCTTATAATCGGTAAAGTTGTGGCGGAAATTACAGAAAATTATAAGAAAATTCCAAAATTTCCCTCTATAATTGAGAATTTCCTGAATTTTTTCCAAAATGAAAACTTTCAAGTCCCACACCTTGAAATATTCTTTCTGCTTCGTACTTTGTTGCAAATCAAAAAACAAACTTCCACAAGAGACCAGGTTACAACTCTTAAAAAAAGAACATTTACTAAACAATTTCCCACTTGTTTTCCAATTTGTAACAAAACATCATCCTGAGAAAACCTAAACCTTTTGGAAAATTTCGAAGAAATTCAGTATTGTTGACGAAGATCTTAAAGATCCTCCATAAATCAACAAACATTATCTAATTTACAATGAATACCGATAGAAAATTGATGCGACTTTCCAAATTTTTTTGAAATTTTCAGACAGGCTTGATATTTGGGAAAAATTGAAAAACTGCAAATTTTTCAACATATGACAGACGAAAATAACTAATTTTTTCAAGATTTCCTTTTGGATTCCCAAAAATGAGACATCTCATAATCATCATGATTCCTTCAGATAAAATACTGTCTCATTTTCCATTTTGAAACTGTGCACAATTTCCATTGTTTTTCTTTACAATTTTACTTCATTTTCCAGAAAATCCATAAGTTTATGGAAAACTTTTTTCAATATTTGAAAAATGCTTTAAATTTACAATATACTACAGGAGAATAATTGAAAATCGATAATATTTGCTAACATAAACTATGAAGGAAAGTCTCGGAGACTGTAAAAAAAGACATGCCCCAAGATTTTCCTCAATAATGTAACCTTTCCACAAAAATCTCTAAAACTCTTGGAATTCCTTTTTCAATGTTATATCTTGCTTTGTTACAAATAAAAAAAGGCGAAAAAATCGTCCATTAAATTGAGCGGCTCGATTAAAGCGTTTTTTAGGAAAAAAAAACCGGAATGTTTGCTCGATGTATTCTTACTTGTTGTTGAATAATAAAATCTAATACCACACTGAAACGAGCATTTCAAAGTACATGGATCTGACAGTTTTTGGAAATGGACTGGAACTTCTTAGTTACAGTGGAAATTCTGGAGCATGAACCAATAGTGTGTTTTCGGCAAATTTCTCAGAAAAGCAACCCAAGTATTTTTTCACCAATAATCGCACGGATAGCTCATAAAATTGTTCTTTATAGTTTTCAGTTTGAAGAAAGACCAAATTTTAAAAATCAGAAATAATCAATTTTCAGAAAATGTTACACTTACTATAAAGCCCCCTTCTCTTAAAGGTGTTTACAGCTCCAAATGTTTGTTAATTATCGAATGATTGGAAACTTATTTTAAGCATTTATAGAGGGGTTCTCAGAAAACATTTTAGCAAAATTAGGTCCACGTAGCTCATTGAGAAATGAGCGACATCAAATCTAACTTTTAAATATGCAACAATCGGCAAGAGGGTTTTTCACACATTAAAAGTGTTGAATTAATGCGATACATTCGTAATATTTTGGTTTTTGCAATTTGCCCTAAAGACTTCGGAAAAAATTTAAAAAGGTACGAGCAGAGCTTGACGGTGAAAAAAATTGAAATGCAAAAGTCGCTCGCCTCCTTGTGTCGGTCACAGTAGTTTTGTATAAAGTTTTAAACCAGTGTTTCTCAACAGTCGATCTGGTAAATTTTTTTAATCCGCAAATCGATTTAACAGGCTCAGAGTGAAATATTCCTCATCCACAACATAAGAAATGAGTCTTTGGTGAAAAATGAAGGGTCCTTAATGAATTAATAANATTATTTTCTTCTTTGTTGCCTACGCTTTTATATTCATATAAACAAAAATGTCCAACATGAAAGTTGAATAGGTATGCAACATATAAAGAAAATACCATTGTTATGTGCCCGAATTGTTGAAAATTGATGGAAAAGCACTATTTATGAATTAAAACATAAGGATCATATGAATAGTAAAGTTTTTTTCCTGCTCCATTCAAATATAATTGAGGGGCGATTATCCCCTAAACGTAATTTTTCGACAAAATCCAAAAACAGGTTTCTTCTACTTTTTCGTCGTCTTTCGAATGACATTAGTTTCGTCAAAACCCGATGAATAGTTGTTGACTTATAGCAATTTTCTGATTTTCAACCCTTATAACTTCTACCCTAATTAACATTTTGATATGCAAACAATGGGTTTCTACATTATTTTTCATCCTGAGAATAATGCCGTTTTCCCCGTTTCAATATTTTAACTGCAAGTATGCGAAACTCTAAAAGTACCCCGTTTGAGCCTAAACTTTAAGTGGCGATTTCACCCCCTAGATATGTTTTTCCGCCGATAAAAAAAAACATGCATGTTTTAGAATTCAATGGAGAATAACATATCCAAATTTCATTAAAATCGGAGGCAGACACCTGGGAATGTTTCCTTGTTAGTTATAGTGGAAATTTTGGAGCATGAACCAATAGTGTGTCTTCGGCAAATTTCTCAGAAAAGCAACCCAAGTATTTTTTCACCAATAATTGAATGGATAGCTCATAAAATTGTTCTTTCCAGTTTTCAGTTTGAGGAAAAACCAAATTTTGAAAATCAGAAATAATCAATTTTTAGAAAATGTTACACTTACTATACAGCTCCCTTCTCTTAAAGGTGTTCACAGCGCCAAACGTTTGTTAATTATCGAATGATTGGAAACATATTTCAAGGATTTATAGGGGGGTTCTCAGAGAACATTTTAGCAAAATTAGGTCCACGTAGCTCATTCGGAAATGAGCGACATCAAATTTAACTTTTGAATATGCAGCAATTGGCAAGAGGGTTTTTCACACATTAAAAGTGTTGAATTAATGCGATACATTCGTAACATTTTGGTTTTTACAATTTGCCCTTACGACTTCGAAAAAAAATTTAAAAAGGTACGAGCAGAGCTTGACGGTGAAAAAATTGAAATGCAAAAGTCACTCGCCCCCCTTTGTCTTTCACGGTAGTTTTGTATCAAATTTTAAACCAGTGTTTCTCAACAGTTGATCTGGTAAATTTTTTTAGTCCGCAAATCGATTTGACTGGCTCAGAGTGAAATACTCCTTATCCACAACATATGAAATGTGTCTTTGGTGAAAAATGGAGGGTTCTTAATGAATTAATAGATAATTTACATGCTCGGCATTTTCAAAACGTTTGAAAACCACTGGTGTGGTCTCTTAGAACGATCCAATGTTTATTTATTTAAAGAAAAACAAGCCCATTCAAATAACTGGCATGTGCCTTTGTTATAAGTATCGAATGTCAAGCACTTTTTCTAAAGTAAACAAATACGAAAACATGAACACCCATCAAGATAAGAATTGAACAACTGAGAGGCGAATAACTGGTCACATTTACGATTAATGAACGAGAAACCAGTTTTTCAATTTTTTTCAGGATACAGTGCCAGAAAACCGAAAAAAACAGTTTTNAGAATCCTCAAGTCATCTTGAGTCCATTTATGTACAAAACTGATTGACGAAAATGTTGAGATTTTCGACAAAAATCACTTTTTCCCCGATTTCTCAATGAGCTACACGGTCCAACTTTCACTGAAATGTGCATCATTGACCCCCCTATAAATCCTTAACATATGTTTCCAATCACTCGATAATTGACAGACGTTTGGCGCTGTGAACGCCTTTAAGAGCAGGGGACTGTATGCCTGTCTTTAAAATTGCGCAAAATATGTCAATTTTTGTTAATTTTCTAAAAATTTTTAACATAACATCCTATAAAGGAAAATATGGAAGAATCTATAAAACATACTCCTAAGATCTTTCTCTACAATTAGAAATCTTGAAATTTCCCAAAATGGAAACTTTAAAACTTGCACTTTAAAATCCTCTTTTTGGCGCTATGTCGTGCTTTATTACGAATTACAAAACATGCAAGAAATCGTGTTATAATATTTCCGGGAAAATCTGCCCCTTAAAGAGCCGGAATACTATGCTTTAAATAAAAGAACTTTAATAGTGCTCTTCACGGGCCTTACAATATTACCATTTTAGAAAATGCAACAGAAATCGTCAGTTACAGAGAAAAATTTTGGAGCACATTGCCGAATATCACCTAAGAGTTATTTTCCCCAGAAAAGTGAGCAAGTTTTTCATATAACACGCCTATTATCGAAAGGACCATGAAACTGTACCATATTTTTTGGTTATAGACAATCCAAATTTTGAAATTTATTTATAAAATTCCAAAAAGAGCCATATTTAATTCTAGATCTTTAATATGACGACAAATATTTTAATTTTTCTCAATTTTCCAGGAAATTACCAAAACGATCAGAAAATTTCAAAAACTTCCAATTTGTTATCGACTACACTCAATATTTACGGTAAATGAATCAATGTAGACTCAATTATTAGGGAAAGTAAGACAAAATATTAAAAGAAACATGCTTCAAAATTTTCCTCTGTAATTCCGGATTTCCACAAAATATTCAAGTCTCTAATACAATATTGCACTTTATTAGAATTTGAAAAACAAGCGAGAAATCTTCGATCAAATATTGACCCGTTCAGCATTCACAAAAGCATTTGGTAACGAAAACTTCCCAACCAAGCAACGAATGATTTTCCATTTTTCTCGGGTTAAATTCGATAGTTTAGTTTTTAGTAAAAATTGTGCAATTAAACTCACCTTGTTCAATTTTATTTTTCCCTCTTTTTTGCATGCTTAAATCACTTAAACTGCACGATCTACGCAAATTGCTATTCGCTGTGCCATCTAAATAAACTGTAAACATGCAAAAAACAAAACAACTAAAATAAAATCCAAAATTACATGCAATTATAGAAAAAAATATTGAAACAAATAAAAAATTGTGCAATTTAATTAAACAACAACATCGAGAGATTTTAAAGAGAAATCACCTCTTTTCATTTTCAACGACTGCTGTTGTTGTTGTTGCACTTGAGTTGTTTCATAATTTAAGCGCCGCTCAACGAAACTCGGCAGACTTAAGTTACGCTTACGATATTTGTTAGTATTACGAATCGAAGTTGTTTGTAACTTAGTTAAGTCATTATAATAACTTTGACTTGTTGTTAAGCTCTCGTACATATTCGATAAGGCTCTAACTTTACTTATATTACCACTATACATATTTTTCTTGAATATATCAACTAAATTATTAATTTTATTGATTTTCCGTTGAATATCGTTCAAAATTTTGATATTCTCCAACGTACTTTGTATCAAAGAATCATGATTGAAGTGCTTCCCATTGAAGAATTTACAATTCAATTTATCCGTATCGAAATTTAGATTCTCATTCTTGTTATTTTTATCATCGAAATTCATAATTTTCTTATCTAAACTATCATACAATTCGTTTAAAATCAGCGGTGGACTTGTTTCTAGATCTTTATCGAGATTCTTCTCTTTATAGGCGATTTCGATCGTTGAAGTTCCAGCAATTTCATCTTGTTGATTATTTAACAAATCAATTTTTCGATTATTATTTCTCTGTTGATAGAATTCGTCTTTTTTAACGTATTCGTACGTTCGAATTTTACGCATCGATGGCTTTGTACTGTTGCGTTTCGTACATTTCGGCGGTTTATGGACGATTTTCTCGTTCGTTATGAAACTTTTCGTGAATAAATGCCGGTCTAGACTTGAAGTCTCTTGTACACGTGGCAATTTTGATAGATTTTCATTGTTATCATTATTATTATTACAACTGCCGCTACATTTTTGTTGATACATTTCGATATTTACATCGCTTTTATTGTTCAAAATATTACAATATTTATTACGATATTGTCGATTTTTGGTTTCTAAAGTTGGTATAATCATCATCCGGTCATAATCTTGATGATTGTTCTTCAATTGTTTCTTATTATTTGTTGTTTTAATAAAATAAGCAATAGCCGGTTTATGTAATTGTTGTTTTGCGATTGTTTCAAAACGTAATAATTTCTCTTGAAATTCAATACTATTATTACTATTTGATTTTTTTGCAATATAATCATTGGGTGTTATAAAATCGGTTTGTGTTTGGGATGTTTTCATTGGTCGTTGGACGCTCATTATTGGTTGACTGAACGATGATGTCATTGAGACTGTTGCGATTGGTTGACTGATCGATGTGGGTGTTATGATTGGTTGACTGATCGACGTGGGCATTGTGATTGGTTGGCTTATCGATAGGGGTAATGTGGTGATTGGTTGGCTCATCGAAGAGGGTATTATGATTGGTTGATTTGAAACCGGTGTGTTATAGCCGCTATTACTGCGCATTGAACGTTTCTGTTCAACGAATAGAATTTCTAACGGCGCCGATTTACAATCGGAATCATTTGATAATATACTTTCCATACTATTATAATCACTTTTCAATTGATTTGTTTGATAATAATCGTAATCTAGTTGGTTATCATCCGATAAGATGCTGTCCTGGGAATGTTTATTTGTTGGATTTAAATAGAAACTTTCACTTTTATTCTGTTCAATCTCGATATTTTCGTTATTTTTCGTAATTAAATCATCAAAATAGCGCGATAATTCATTATTCGATAGACACCGACGTGGTAATTGTTGTTTTTTCGATTGTCGCCTATTATTACGATTATCAATCGAATGGAAACTATAATCCTCATCTTCTAAACTATCCGAACTGAAATTACTATCGCTTTCATTGATTATAAAATCGGTTTTTAAATCTTTCTCAATTTCATCAAGATTACGATTGAAATTCTGTGAAAATTCCTCGATTTCATTACAAATTTGTTTGAAATTCTCATCATTACGATGTTTCTCATTCAAATCAATAAAATAACTAAACGAATGTCGTGTTGTTTTACCGATTTCTTGGTGCTGTTGTTGTTGGACAAAATCTAAGAAACTCCTCTCTTCACTTACCGGCGATACAGGCAAACTTTTATGTAGTTTATATTTCGTTAAAGTTTTATCTAATTTTAATTTTCGTGGACGTATCAATTCGTCTAAATTGATTTTTGTTGTTGTTAAATCTTTAATATTATTATTGTTATTAGATGAACCACATAATTGTAAATTATTCGGTACAGAATTCGATAAAATCATCAAATCTTTGGTGTTAGTAATCGTGTTAATTGAATCATTAAGATTATTTATATTATTATTGTTAAAATTACCTTGTTTCTTCGTTGCGTATTTATCACGTTCAGGTATTGGACTCAAATCGTGTACTGATTGGCTATACTTCAATGGACTAGAATGACCCACCTGTTATCAATGAAAAAACAAAACAAAATCAACCGATTAGCCAATTAATTGATAAGAAATTTGTTTGACTTACACTCTCTAATTTCTTTTTAGTGTCAGCAATACGCTTACTCAACAATTGTCGTTTTTTTAACGTTTCCGGATCGCTTTTCGTTTGTTTGATTGCATTAATCGCCGCCATATTAATTTCAGATGTTTTCGTCAAGAATTTCGATGATATCGATGATGATGCATTATTACTATTATTGTTATTATTACGATTATCGCTCATATTTTGGAAAGTTGCTTGTAAATATTTCTCACGATATAATAATTGATCTAATGATTCTGTACTGACTGATAGTAATGATAATGGATTACGATCTGTATTATCACCGCTTGGTGTTGATACATCATCATCGTCATCATCAACATCATCATCTGTATCTTGACTGCCACACGTTGATAGTTGTTCATTGATAAGGATTTGGGGTGATTTTAGTTGGGTCGGTGATTGGGCTGTTGTTGTTGGTGGTGGTACTATTGGTAGAATTGGTGGCGGTTTCTTTTTACGTTGGGATTTACGTAATTCGTCAACATCGATGTTGGTAACGGTGAATTCGCTGCCACTAGAAGTCAACAATTTTAATGCACAAAAGGGTATTTCAATTTAGTTAAAAATGGTAGGCGGAAGATTCGAAAAATTCTCTAATGATTTGTAGAGGAGTACTATAAGGAATATTTTAGCAAAATTAGAGAAATTGGTGAAAACCACTTCAGCCTGACAATGTTGAAATTTTCATCAATCGAATATGCATGTGAAATGATCAAAAATGACTGGAAAATCCACTCATTTGTCAGATATGTGGAAAGTTTTTTCGATTCACTATGGATGAACTTTATATTCATTGCAAACAAATTAATATTGGTTAAGTTATGAGGGAAAATATGAAGAACACATACTTCTTTCTAGATTTTCATTTATAACTCAAAATTTCCATAAAATTTTACAAAACTATGCAAACCCCCTTGAGCAGTTTGAAATTCTCGTTCAAATGAGACCAAAAACGGGACTTTTAAACCAAAAACGTAACAGGAATCGTATATCTAAAATTCAGCCTTTTCAGAGTTGTGACCCGGCCCCTTAAGGGCCTTCCCGAGTAAAAAATAAACAGGATAACTTTTTAATTTTCCAACGGATTTCAATGTTCTAAACAGTATTTAAAAGGGCATTTCAAGAGGGAGGGAAGTACGTATTTGATTTTTTGAAATTCGGATGTGATTTGGAGTTACAGAAGGAAATATAGAAGCATGTTTTTTAGCATTTTTTACAGTTTTTTTTTTATATTTTTCCTAATAACTTGGCAAATATTGCTTATTTTCTGATAAATTTCACACAACATGTGACCAATTAAAAGCGCTTTCCAAATCTGTCAGACATTTTCCGATCGCCTTGTTAGTTTTCCGGATAATTGATGAACGGTTTCGACATACTAATTTTGTTTTTTTACGGACAGTTTTAAACTTAGACGACTGA
>JACDRQ010000530.1:18060-43219 GCA_013841215.1 Hycleus cichorii
CATGCTTCTATATTTCCTTCTGTAACTCCAAATTACATCCGAATTTCAAAAAATCAAATACGTACTTCCCTCCCTCTTGAAATGCCCTTTTAAATACCGTTTAGAACATTGAAATCCGTTGAAAAATAAAAAAGTTATCCTGTTTACTTTTTACTCGGGAAGGCCCTTAACGGCCCGGACTAGTCAGCCATAACAAATTTTCAAAATAGAAATTTTCGTTTATTTTTCATCGGATTTTAATGAGCCAAACGACATTTGAAAGAGCATTTCAAGAAGCATGTCATGAACTATCGAATTTTTGGAAATTTGAATGTAGTTATGTAGTTTAGAGCTACAAAAGAAGAATTAAAGCATGTTTCTTGGTATTTTTCTAGTTTTTTTCATATTTTTCCTCATATTGCTTCTACTCAATGGTTTTCATCCATCATGTAGCAAATTAAAACCGTTTTCCAAATCTGTAACAAATTTTCTGATCGCATTGTTCGTTTTCCGGAAAATCAATGAAACTTGAAAATTCTAAATTATTTTTACGTACAGTTTTAAATTTAGATAATTGAGCGAGGGCTCATTTGTCATCGATTTTCCAATGAGCTAAAATGCTCCCTAAGAGCTACCCTGGAAATTTTTAACATATTTTTTTATTTGGCTAGCAATTATTAGCAGAAATAAGGGATATTCAGGCGAAACATCCAATATAGTGCCGTAACTTTTTCCACATGTCATTACATTTGAGTAGGTGAATAAAGTTGTGTTGTATAAGGTGGATATATCAGTGTTTTGGCTCGCATTCGACTAGTTTTTGTTGAATAATCATATTCGTAAATTGAAAAATATTAAAGATAGTAAAGATACGACTCTATTCTCTAAAAACATAGCCAAATTTGAGGTGAAAAATCAGTGTAAGCTCTTTTGTATCTACCTGTGAGAATCGCTCTGTATTGGGTAATACAATGGACGCTGTCTATAATCATTATCTGAATCGATATCACCATCATGGGCTGTTGATTCAAATCCAGTATCTGATAAGACTTCACGTTTTACTGTTATCTGTTTAGATAAGAATATCGAACGTTTTGTTGTCTCTTCTAATGAACTGTCACGTGAACCATCTGAATCAAATAATATTCGTTCATTTTGTTGATTATTATTATTACTATTATTATTAATACTTGTTGTTTGTGATGGTGGTGGTGGTGATAATGATGAATAATATGTTTTAACATCTAATAGATTCTCTTCAGCCCGTTGTGCCCAACGTCCTTTTGGTATTGCGACTTTTTGCGTCAATGATGGTGGTGGACTATTATCATCAATTAATTGTTTTTTAGCCCATTGTGGTAGTTGTCCAATACTAAATCGATAATTTGCATCGCGATTTGTATCACATATATCTAAATTATTATCATTTAATAATTCATTATCTAATTGTTTGCCTTGGCGCATTGCTTGTTGACTTAAACGGGCATGCATTGTTACAACCATATCATGGGGTACACGCCATACAAATATACACCTGGTAAAAAGAAAGTAATACAATAAAATTTTAAATTAAATTGTAATAGAACATTAGCACAACTATAGGATAGCCTTAGCCTTAGCAGAGCCTTCAATTATGCAAAAACTCCGCTTATATCCAAAGACTAACTAAAATCAATTGGTAAAATTTTTGCATCATTATTGGGGTGTAAAAATATATAAAAATGTGAATTTAGAGTGCAAAAATAAAGAACCAAAAGGAACTCTTCAGCTTAGAAATAATAAAGCTATTTTATTGTTATTCTTCACAAATACAAAAACTGAGTTACAAAGAAGAAAGAAATTACTAATTTCGACTCTTAAGAATTATAAACTGTAATGTGATAATCAAATTCTAAAATTATTGGTAAAAGAATAAATTTAAGCAAGCAAAAATACCAGAATATCAAAGAATTGAAAATAAAGAAACAATTGACAATTTAGTCAAGACAGGAGGACTTGAGTAGTTGCTAAACTCCTCTGAAAAAAGTGTTCTTTTTGACAAGCTTTGCACTTAATTGGGAAGTAAAAAAGAATAAAAATGCAGCTTTTAGAATCGGATTAAGAGTTTCACTATAAATGCAAGTCGTCTTAAAACAACAACAACAACAACAACAAATCGAATAACTTCCCTACCCTCTGGTCGGGGAAGTTAAAAGTAAATTTTGCCATTTACAAAATTGCACCTTTAACAAAATTGGGATTAAACATCAAAAAATAATTTCATTCTTACAGGGTAGATATCGTTCAAACTTTTCGAACATTCACTTACAATTCAGACATTTTATGACATGAAACTAAACTTCTCATAGTTTGGGGAGCTGATGATCGATTATGTAAATGGACTTCAGAAACTACCTAACAAGCTCAGAAACCTTTTAATAATAAGTCGATTCGAGTGCTTTTCACTTGAAAGTATATAGGTAGTTCATATGGCAACTCCGATTATTTGACCAGTGATTTGAAAACTATTTTAGACATTTATAGGGGGGTCTCTAGAGATGAGTTTACCAAAATTTGAGCCTCGTAGCTTTTCGGCAAATTGGTCAAAAGATGCTCGTTTCAGACTATATTACATTTTTCACAAATTAGTTACACATGATTACATTAGTACCATTACATTATATTAGTTACAAATGATTCAGAATGACTAAGAATGCACCATTCTATTCTGGAATGGGTAGAAATATTTTGCATTTATTCTAAAATTGAAGAGAAATGGAAAAAAAATGTAGGGGGCATATTTGAGTAATTTGAGATGCCTTAACTCGTTTCCAAAAATTGCAACATTAACTAATATGAGTGTTTTTTTATCAACTTGCCGAGGAGCTAGGAAGCTCAAATTTTGGCAAAATCATCTCCAAGAGCCCTCCAAGTCAAATGGAAGTTGCCATTTGAGTGAAAAATCCTTAATAAAAAAGTGAATGAGGGAGAACTAGCAGCTTTGTCATTTAAAAAGTGGCAAAATTCGAATCAAACTTCAAAAAATTATTGCCTTTATTTTCGGCAAACTCCAAAATGACCTAATATTTGCAATTTTGCTAATTTGTCAAAAGAAAAGAAACTCCTCATGTCTTGAAGAGGAGATACTCAATTAGACCAAAAGTTGCAATTTATAAAACGATTCAATTGGCACAATTTAAATCAAACTTTGAAGAATAATTCCGCTTTTACAAATGAGATGATATTCTTGGAAACTGCTAAATGACCTATTGGTAGTTCAGTTTTTCTCAGAAAAGTGTACATACAATTTCAGTTTAAAGGATATCCTCTGGATTTAGATTCTCAACTAAAATTTTGGTATGTTGTGAAATAAAGAGAAGCTTCTTATGGTTGAAAAGACAAAATTCTTGTGGATTTAGGATTTTGTTCAATTAAGAGCATACAAAGCGAATTCAGACAACATTCTTATTAGAAACCATACAACTGGAGAATTGTGAATCAAGCTTCGAAACATAAACTAACTTTTCGACGAACTCCAAAATTACCTAATATTAGCTTCCAATTTAAACATCTTCTAAAAGTAGATTTAGGGCTAAAGTTTCAACTGTTCATGACACGAAAGGAGCTTATGATGAAATCAAGAGCCAAAAATCGGAACTTTGGAATTTACAAAACACCACCAAAAAATTGAATAAGAGAAAATTGAATCAAACTTCAAAGGATAAATAATTGCCCTGCTTTTGGACAAATTCCAAGATAACCTAATATTAGCTTTCCCAAAAACGTATACAATATCAATTCAGATAACATTCTTACAAATTAGATCTTGAACTAAAATCTCTTATTTTGGAACCTTGAGTTGAAAAGCAGCTGACGAGCAGATAAGTACCATCAATACCAAAAGGCGAAAGTTAAAATTTTGTAATTTATAAGCCTTAAAGAGTAACTGCCTCATTTTTCGACAAACGGAATCGATGACTTATAATTATTAATACTATTTGAAAATTTTCCAAAAAAGAGGCTCATTTAAAGACAAAATTTGGACTTTTTCAATTTACAAATTGCTACATCAAATTTCAAGTGTTGCCAAAAATACAATTTCAATTTAATTTTTGAGCGCCAATTTCACATTTTGCCAATTTGTAAAATGAAACAAACTCCCCATGACTTAATTATTAGAAAATTTGCCAACTTACCCATCACCACTGGCCGATATCAAACGTCTACAATCATTAGTAAACCGTAAACCTGTCGCCAATTCCGAATGTCCAGACATCGTTGCCATACATTCACCCGAATAATAATCATAAACTGATAACGATTTATCTGTACATGATGTTGCCAAATAAATACCAGATTTATCTAATACAACTTTAATTAAGGTACCATCATCACCGGTACTACCTTTAAAAGTTTTCGTATGTTTACCGGTATTAGCACTATAACAACGCACATTACGATCTTGACACGCTGTTAGTACATGTTTTTGCCCATTATCAATTTCCATATCATATAATGTTGTTTTACTTGCTATATTATGACCACGTATAAAATGCGGTTTGATATTATCACCATTTAGAATATCATCATCAATATCATTCACAATATCATCATCATCATTATATTGACTTAATGTACGAAATATCAGACTTTTATCAGCACCACATGATGCCATTTGGATTTGACTTTGATTTATAAGAAACCGAACAGCTGTTATTGATGATGAATGATCATCTAATGTTTGCAAAAATTCATAACCTTTATTAACGTTAAAAACGTGTAATAAACGATCTCGACTACCACTTGCCATTAAATTTATATTCTTATCAAATGAATTGAAATATTCTAAACATAAAACTTCAGCATCGTGGGCTTCAATTTTGCACAATTCACGCATTGTTATTGTATCATGGATACGAATGTTACCAGCACGATCACCTGATGCTAAATGTCGCCCATCTGGACTTATCCGTATGCAACGTACACCATTTCTTCCGTCATAACTCGTTTCTTGTTGCTGTTGTTGTGTTTGCGGTTGTTGTTGCTGTTGTTGTTTATCATTAGAATTACTCATCGATAAATCTAAATCTTTGATATAATTCAAATCTTTATCAACATAGACGATTTTTAATAGTTCATTACTATAAATGTTTGTATGATAGATATTATCGTCATCATTTAAATAATTGTGTTGTCGTTGTTTACGATCATTCATTGATTTATCTAAAGTCCAAACACGTATTGTATCATCTGAACTACATGTTAGAAAACTACCAGGTGGTAATGGACTATTTGTTGGTGCCATTTCAACACCCCATATACATGCTGAATGATATAAAAATGAAAATGATTTACCAACACGTTTGATATTAAATACATCCCATACATAGATTGAATGATCGTTGTAAATTGTTGTTAATTTATTTGTTGTTTCGTTGTACGTTATGGCAATTGCATCGGGATATTTTGCATCACGCGGTGGAGATGCTGTATGTCTAACAAAAGTGAAAAAAAACTTGAGAAAATGAATTTGATTATCATTGAATATATTCTTCTACAAATACTTTTAGCACTTTTGGATCACTTTGCAAAACAGTTTTCTATCATTTCCATGATTTGTACTACTAATAGAACGGTGGAAGTTCTGCGCCATAATTTACCAGAAAAAAGTAAAAACTGCTTCAATAACTAAATGAAAATCGGGTTCGTATCATTTTCACAACTTGTTACAAGATTTTTGAAAAGTAGAAAGTTAAGCTAATGTTACAAATCATTTTCATATCATTTCACAAATTCTACTAGAAGTAGGAAGATTTTCATAGATTTTTGTTCAAAATTTGAGCAAAAAGTGAAAAATGCTTCAATACTTAAATCGGCAAAATCAGAAAGTTTATCAATTTTCTTTAAAAATTTGGAAAATGATGAAAATTCTGTGTTTTTTTAACACAGAAAATTAAATAATGCTTAAAGAGTTGACTTTAGAAAATAGTTTCGTGCATTACCGCAATTTTGGCTACAAGTAGGTAAGCTATAGTTTCGTTTCAAAATTTGTTGTACAAAAAGGGGAAAATAGTCAAACTGCCAGTTTTGCAAATCAGATATGTGCTATTTTCATCATTTATATTACAAGATTAAAAAAAAATCTGAAGGAAAATGGAAAATGCTTAGGCTAATGATATTAAACAATTGTGTATCATTTTCATAGTCTTTTTTTTTTCTAAAAATCGAAACGGTATGAGAAAGCTGTTTCAAAATTTTTTGCAAAAAAAATTCTTAAGTAGCTAACTGGAAATTATTTTCATAGTATTTTCACAATCTGTTACAAAAATTTTTGAAATCTTCTTTAAAAAGTGGAAAATGCTTAAACTAGTGAAATACGGCAGTATCAAACCATTTTCACGAATTTTGTTGTAAAAAGGAAGACTATTCACAAGCTTTTTTCAAAATTTATAAAAAAAAGTAAAAATGATAAGAAACTTCCTTTTAATCATTTAAGTGATAGATTATTATCATTTTCTCAATTTCTGCGAGAATTGGACAGGTTTTTAAAACGTTTCTATCAATATTGAAAACATTTTTAAAATCATGCAAATTCTGTTTTCTTAGTATAAAATAAATAAAGTTTGGATAATCAATTTGGAAGGCAATTTTGTATAATTTTTAAGATTTCTTGCTACAAACGGGAAAGACATTAGGAAGTTCTATCTCAGAATTTGCCATAAAAACTTTGTCAGTTAGTTTCGTATCAAGTTAGATTTTTGGAAAGCTTTTCTTACAAACAATGGAAAATACAAGAGTTTTTGTCTAGAATCAAGATTTTTCAGAAGTTTTCTGTTATATTAGGAAAATCATAACATAAGCATTCTATTTACATTAAATACAAAATGAAGAATGCTTAAATAACAAACTCTGGAGGAAGTTTCGTATCATCTTCACAATTTTTGCTACAACTGGGGAAGCTATTAGGAAACTAGTTTCAAAATTTGTTGCAAAAAGGTAACATACTTCACTAGCTGATTTTGCATATTTTGTGTAATTTTCATGATTTCTGATACAGGATCCAAAATGCTAAAGCTACAAAACACAACTTGTGGAAATCGAGGAAAATTTGTTTGTTACAAATTATGAAAGATTATTAAAGTAGCTAAAGGTGATTTTGTAGAAAAATATTACAAAGATATTGGTTTATTATCATAATATTGAAATATCCTTGACCAAAAGTATTAATTAATGAGAAAACTGGCAAATATTTTCAATATGACCAAATGTTTTGTTTCGATTTAACAAGCAATGAATTTTACGTTAAGCCAAACATGACAAAAATATATCAGCATTTGTGTTTACTATTTTGGTCAAAATTTAAAATGTATGACAGCATCTTATGTTGGTGCAATTTCCACCTGCAAGAGTTGTACAATCTTTATCAAATATAGAACTTGATGCTAGAAGAAATTTTGAGAAGTGTTTTAAAAACCTTTGGGTCACAAGACCTCTCTCTGAAAATTTTGATTTAATTCCAGTGGGCCATTTTAGACCAAAACTAATATTGTAAGGCTTAATATGAACCATAAATGGCACGTTTACAGGAATTAATGTAAAATATGTCCAAAAAGGTTCTCCTTATATTCAATACTTTTGGCCAAACTTATAGTTTTTAAGAATAAGCTGACTTACGATATACTCGTTGCTAGACAAAGATCAACGCCTAAATAATGTGTCCTCGGTAATGTCGTTATGAAATTTAATGTAGTTGGATCAAAACATCGTATAATACCTTCAGCACAACCGACAAAAATATAATTTTCACCTACTGTAATACAATTGGCACTTGTTGTCTAAAACATACATTTTTTGAGAACAAAACTGCCCCAAAACAAATAAATGAAGCAACCTACCCTTAATTCTACCCATTTATCTAAAAGTCTTCTATTATTAAATTCACATAGTAGTCCTGATCTAGTAATGGCATATGTACTATCTCCACATTGTGCCTTTCCACAGGCTACATCACAGAAATAATTGTTACGTTGTTCACCCAAAATCGCTGAACGACCCATTAAAGGTACAGCTTCCTTGTACTTTAAAGGGAGTAATATAAAATTTTGATTTTGTTAAAAAGTGTAAATGTTTACCTTTGATTTGCCATATTCTAAATACCAAAATTTTACATGTCGGTTACCAACAGTTACAAAATAACTACCATTATCGGCAAATGCAACAGCTTTAACTTTTGTACTAACTTTATTACTAGCAATTTTTATATTATTTTTCCAATCCCATACATTAACAATCATATCATGTTGTGTACCAACACTAACGACGTATTTACTAGATGGTGAAAATGCAACACAATTTATACCATATTTATGTCCAATAAATTCAGATATTTGTTGTGATTGTGGTGCTAAACCAGGATGTCCACTTATTGGATCTGAATATAAATCCCATACACGTACAGCTGGTTGATGACCACATTCACCAGTTACAATATAACGTCCACATGATGAAAATGCTAATGATGTTATTGTTTTACGACATGTATTTATTATATGATGTTGTTGTTCAGTTTTTGTATTAAATAATACCACTGCACATCTGGGAAAAAATGAATAAATAAAATAAATAGGCAAAAATGCTATGCTCTAACAATTCACAATTATTGGACTGTAAATGAGGATTCATTTCTAGAATGCAATCATCTAAAATCGATAAGCAAAAAATCTTATTATATATTATTATGAAAGTCTGACAGTTTTGCAAATAAATTGACGTCAATGTAGACGTCTTCAAACCAAAATTTATTTTGGTTTAAAAACATAACCAGTTTTTGCATTTTTTGGCTTGCTTTGGTTATCTAACCAATAAAGAAATAAGTTGGTCATTCAAGTGGAATTCATGAAAATGATGCAAAAATTTTGCCATTGCACAATTCTTTATGTATATTACTATTAAAATTCGGCCAATATTTGCACGAACTACACAAAATATATATAAATACTGAACTATTTTCGCTTAGCACAATTATTCACAACTAGACCTTTTGAACAGGATTCTTTCTTAACAAAAGAATCTTAAAAAGACCTCTTTTGGATGATTTTGTATGCCTACCAGATTTGCATCTTTGGCATATGTTTGGTTAATTAATTAACAAAGAAAAAATTGCTTATTCGAGAGTAATTTTTGAATATGATGCAGAAATTTTGCCATTGCAGGTTACATTCATAAATTTGGCGAACATTTGCATGATTGTGAGTATTTTTGCTTCATACAACAATAAAATTGATCTCTAAATTGAACTAGTCGTTGAAAGAATATTAAAAAGAACTGTTTTAGATAAACTTGCAATATTAAATTTAGAAGTAAACTGACATTAATGAAGACGTCTTCAAACCAAAAGGTTGCAAAACGTTTGAAGGCAATTACGGGTACCAATTTATGCATTTTTTGCATGCATTTTGTTATCTGATGTTAACTGATGGAGAAGAAAATTACTCATTTGTGGAATTCATGCACAATTTTTCATGCATAGGTATTAGTTTTAACAATTTTGTCCAACAATTTTAGAGGTAAATTGGCATCAGTGCAAATATCTTCACACCAAAAGCTGGCAAACATTTTTAAATAATTTAAGGTACCAAATTTTGCATTTGTGGTATTCATTTGGTTACCTAACTAATAGAAAAAGATTTTAATCATTTGAGTGGAATTAACGAATATGATGCAAACATTTTGGCACGTTACAATTCTTTATGCATGATACGTATGAGAACTTGACTAATATGCACGATTATTAAAATGAAACGAAATCTAAGCCCTATATAAGTAATTAGGATATAAATTCGAAATTTATTAATTAATATCAATTAATTATTATAATTATATTAAATTTAAATTTCGAGAATTTGCTTTATTTTGATTATTAAAATATCATGCCATATTTGAATATAGATTCTTGGTATTCTAAAATATATGCACGAATTGCAACTTCGTAGAACTATTCAGGAATAGTAATTGAAGTAGTTATTGATTTACGACAAAATTCATTCTGAGCAAAAGAATCTTAAATATCTTTAAATAAAAACACCCAAAAAATTAATGTAGGTATTCTTCATATGCATTTGATAAATCTAATTGTAAGTAACTAAAGAAAAAGTCACTTATTCGTTTAGATTTCGTTTAGAAGTCTAATCTAAAGGTAGTTGGCTAACTATTTTTACAACTATTTATGAAGACTTCTTAATTGAAGCAATTTTACAAAATAAATCTATATTAGATGACCTTGCATGTCTACCAAATTTGGAAGTAAATTGACGTCAATACAGATATCTTTAAACCAAAATACAAACCAAATATTGAGATCATTAAAGCATTTGGTTATCTAACTAATAATGAAAGAAATGGCTTATTAGCGAGGAATGTATTGAGAATTATTCATGAAGATGATGATGCAAAATCCTGTATGCATGATCAATATTTCTCAAGACTGCAAAATATGAGGCAAATTCCAAAAAATAATTCATCGCAAGAAATCTTCCAATAAATGAACTTCCAAAATAAAAAGAACAGGAAAAAATTTTTAATGTTTAAATAATTTCGAAATTTTAAACACTCATCTCCATGTCATAAACAAAACTCGATTTCTGTAAAGAATCTGAAGAAATGAAGAATGATCTTTGAAAATGAAAAAACAGTATAATTTTAGAAATTCAACACCTTATCACAAGAAAAACAGGTTGTAAGTCTTTTGGCATCTCAGAAACAAATCCTGGGAAGAAAATTGTACAAAATTTGGCAGTAAAAAACCTCTTACCCAGCAGGATACGCAATGGTGCCATTTGGTTCAGAATCTAAAGCTGCATTATTGCCAACTGTTACGCCTAGTACACGTTCTAATTTAATCTGTAACAAAAAAAGTATAATTTAAAGAAAGTTTGCAAATGGTAAAGAAATTTGCCAAAAATTAATGATATAGAAAATAAATAAAATTTGTTGAATTGTAAATAAAAGCGAATTATTATCTAAATTTTTGATATTTTCTTATGAATTATTAACATTATTAATAAAATTATTAAAACAGAACAAAATAAAGATAAAAATCTAATTATTTATTAATTAACTAATAATAATAATTAGAAAGTATGATTGAGTTGTAGGATTTATTACAGAACTTTCCCGCTTCTTATCACAAAGATTCAATCAAAATGATAATAACAATTCTCAACTAATTAATTATAATAATTAATTAAATAAATGATTAGAACTAAATAGAATTCATTAAAAATTTATAATCATTAAGAAACTGATATGCAACAAATTCATAGAAAACCACTAATAAAAAAAAATTTTTTTCTCATAAATTTCCCAAAACAATACAATTATAACAGAAAAAAATCTATAAGAAAATCAACTCGATGTGGTGCAAAAAAATGGGATAAAATAATTTTCTAACTACAAATTGTAGGTAATTATAGAATGCTCTTTCAGCAGAAAATATAAATAATAATAAAAGTAACTACTTTGGTAATTTATAAATGTCAAAATATAATAACTGACACTTTAATTACACGATAATTTGTTGTAATCAAACATACAGTAGGATTTTAGAAAGGAATTTTCTAATATTCATCTACAATATTGATTCCAATTCATAGAAGATTAGATCGTATTCTGTAACTCTTTGAAGATAATTTATAGCCATAATTTATGTCAATATACCAATGGTTATTTTATTTGTCTTTAATCTTAACTTGCTCTATGGACCTTAAATCTATCCATATTTTACAATAAAATTAGTAATTAAATAAATTTTTATCTTAGATTTTAACTTATAGTTAACTTAACATTCTGTAGATGGCATTGTTTTATAAATAGTATCTCAAGATATATTTTAGTCATTACCTCAAAGAATATAGTCAAGTATACGTTCTAGTTGCTATAAGTATATGATATTTCCTCTTTTTGCAAGGGAGCTATAATCATTGAGCGCGAAAATAAGCAATAAAAGTACAAAAATTAAAATCATCATTGTGCAAACGTTGTTCTCTCTTATTAACTTACTTAAAAGTAATCACCTATTTACTAAAATTATAGAAAACAAGCCTTTAATTGTTAACAACACGTAAAGCAATCTTCATTTTACCATAAAATCAATAATTATCGCAATTTGAATCGAAATTAACGCCACTATCACCTATAGTTGACCTAACTTTTAATAGATTACGTTATATCATGACTGGTGTTTAAAGATTTATTATTTTAGAGAACAATCTAACTAAATATACATTTTAATTTATATTTATACGTAGGTATAGTATAATTCGTCTTTTTGCAAAAAAATAAAAAATAAAATAAAATAATTAAGTGAGAAATTAAATATTAGATTATCAAATATTCCTGCAAAATGATAATTATGTCTTTGCAATGTTTATTTTATTTGTTTTAAATATTAACGTGCTTGAAGATAATCATTTCTTGACTAGAATTATAAAAAAAGAGCCTTCAATTGTTAACAACTCAAAAATCAACCCTCATTTTACATTAAAATCGATAATTAAACGAATTTTTAGCTTAAATGTCATTATCATTAACTCAACCTCTAACAGATGGCGTTGTATCGTTAAACATTTGATATTTTAGTCATTCCGTTGAAAAATTTAGTGAAGTATACATTCGAGTTTCTATACGTGTACGATAATTCGTCTTTTTGCAAAGAAAGCAATAATTAAGCGAGAAAATGAGCAATAAAATTACAAATTTAAACTGCTAAATAAACTCATTACTTACAACGTGAAAGTTAATTATTAGTATCAAGTGAAAAGACAATGATTTTAAAGAAAACTAATTTGCTTAATTTCTACGATAAATAAATAACAAAGATAACAATGATACTAAAGAAGTCAAGTTGTTTTAATTTTACAAAAGCCCAACTATATTTTATAATAATAATTGTATTAATTGCAATTATCTTTACATATCTAAATTTCAACAATAAAGCTTCCTCTTTTATTGTTATTTATAATTTATTGATGATTAGAGATAACACACGTTTGCTATTGTTCTAGTAAAAAATAATAATAGAAATAAATTATATGATAATATTAAGCGTAAAAAATGATAAGTGTACGTAATTATTATAAGTAGGTTTTTAACGAATAAATAAATTAGATTTGAACACTTTATGGAGAAATTTCAATGTGAACGTAAAAGTCGATAACATTTCTTGACATATAATCAACGACAGAAAATAAGAAACTGGGCAAATTATTTTAAGATAGTATTCGACAACAAACTTGTCCACTCAAATTTCTGACCGAAAAAGTAAGATAATTTACAATTTTTGCGAGATGTGAAGAAATAAAAGCTAATATATTCACAAAAGTGATAGTATTTCGTTAAATAGTTCAACAAATCGTGGTCACACATCAGTAAAAATAGGGAAAAAATTTATTTGTACAAATAATCGACTGATTTTTCCAAATACTGAAGTAACAGCACAAGCGAAACATGAACACAACCCAGGTAAGAGTTGCTAAGGCTGACAATTGGGCAAGCCTTGAGCGAATGGTTATTTGCTAAGCCTCGGAGAGTGAGCATCGAGCCAAACCTTGAGCCTAGCCTTGCCCAATGGCTAGATTCATCGCATCCAAGCCTTGGCAACTAAATATTGGCCCAAGCCTCGTTCCAAGCCTGATTAAAATAATTTCCCCAAAGCCTTGGAAACTGAGCGTCGGTCCAAGCCTCATTCCAAGCCTGGCCCAATGGTTAGATTCATTTCACCCAAGTCTTGGAAACTAAGCATTGGCCCAAGCCTATGTCGGTTTATTTTTCGTTTCCCGAGGCTTGGGCCAGCGCCGATATTTTGTTTTCTGAGGCTTGGGCTAATTTCAAATTTTTGTTTCCCAAGGCTCGGCCCATGGCCATCATCCAAAGCTTGGGCCAGTCCCGAGTCAATGTTTAGCCAAGGCTGGTGCCCGGTTTCGCGCAAGGCTTGTGAATCTTGGCCCAAGTCTGGGTCCAAGCCTTGGCCTATGGACTTTTCCTACCTGGGAACTGACATTAACCAAATTTGGAATTGTAAGGTTAGAACGTCTGGGTAGTTTTGTTACCAACCCATTTTTGGATAAGCGCACAATTTGAAATTTCCAATTTCTATGGGATAGGTTGAGTATTTTGAATTCCAAGCTCTTCAAAAGACTGGGTTGCTATAAGCGAATTCCCAATTATTGCTAATATCCAAATTTACAATTACAATTCGAAATTTGATTAATGTCGATTTGACTTTGTGCGTTCATTGGGTGTTGCTGTTTTATTTGAAAAATTTGTGAATTATTTGTTCAAGTACTTCCTTCTTTATTTCGATCATTTTAGACTAAAATCAATTATTTTATGCAATAGTCAAAGAATTATATAAAAAAGAATTAATACCTACAAATCAAAATAGTTAAAACTAAATTTTGAGGTTAGAAATTTTAGTAAACTCTCAAATATTTATTTCTACCCAAGAAAGAAGATCTAGAACTACCGTTAAGTAGACAAAACTATCTGTTTTAAGAAAAGGGCATCTTTTCTTAGTACATCTGGTGAAAATTGTGAGTTATCCCATTTTTAAGGGTCAGTAATTTCAGTGGACCAATTCTTTTACCAAAGATTATCAGAATTTGGAATTGTGAGGTTCGAACATCTAGGGGGTTTCGTTACCAACCCTTTTATTTCAATTACTCTTGGATGGTTTGCAAATTTTGAATAGCTCGCTCTTCAAAAGATTGAGTTGCTACAACCAAATTACTCACTTGCTATTAATACTTCAATTTCTAATCTTACAATTCTTAGTTTGGTTAATGTCATTAGACCAACTTGAATTAATTTGAAATATTCGAAAAACTGCACAAAAATGCATTGACATAAATAAAGATAATCAAAATTGAAGTTTTGAGGTTGCAATTTTAATAAACGATAACGTACAAAACTAGATGTTTCAGAAAAATAACGTCTTTTCCTTGTACATGAGGTAAATATTGTAAACTATCCCATTTTTATGGCCAGTAATGAAATAAATAATTTGACTTATAAGCCAGTTTCTTATTTCCTGTCGGCCAGTATACTTGAACTTAAATAAATGATAACCACTATGTCTACAATGTTCTGTTGAATTTTTCATCGTTTTGACACGGAATTATACATTTTTCATCAATTAAACATAGAGTACTCACGACAATAGTAGTAGTAGATGAAAATTAAACACCTATTGCGTCTATTACAGCGCATTTGTCGCAAATAATGCAAAAGACAGAAGATAGAAGTATTGTTTACAAAGTTACAGAATACGAGCCAATAATTTCTAATGAGGAAAGGATAGTAAGACCAGTTCTATAAATGGAAAATATAAAAAAAAGTTGAACATACAACTGATCTGGCTTTATTATACTTTATAAGAAATGTAAAAATTCTACAATTACAGCAAGTCTTATCAAACAGTACAATAATGTTTTAAATGAATAGAATTTTCCGACGAGTTTTATCGAATGAGGTTAAAACAACAAGATACTTTTTATATTTTACAATTTTCTTACTGTTTCCTGGCACAAATACAGTTACAACTTTTAATCTTGATTCATTTTATATTAAATGTCATACTGTAGGCTTGAAATAACGTTTACTGCATTTACTGGGCAATTGTTAAAAACTGTTCACTTGGGGAACTTTACATTTAATAAGAGATCTCGTGTAGAAAAAAGGACGGGTATAATTTATTTTTGAAATATGATTAAACAGGGTTGAAATGCTTTATATTTTATAATTTCTAATGATTTTCTAGCTCAAATACCACAAATGATAACCATTAATCTTGGTTGATTTTGTATTAAAAACATAGTAAAAGAGTTAAGAAATTATCAAAAAAGTATTCATTTATAGAGGAATTAGAAGACTGCATAAACTGAAGGACGGTTGTATAATTTTGAAAAAAAAATCAGTCTACTAAATATCTATTACGTCTTAGATATTTAAAAATACATTAACAATGATTAATGAAAAAAACGGAAATTATTTTAATGTATTTTTAAAGAATTACATCACTGCATAGACATATGTACAAGGTGTTCCGCCTATTTATGAGGTGCCTGTTACTTATACATTCATAAAAAGGATTAAATGTTATTATAATTTGAAGAATATTTAGTCAGAGCCTTTATTATGGCTTAAAATGTTAAAATTCAAAATTTTTTGAATGAGTTTGGAGAAAGTTGTTTTTATTTTTAAATTTCAAGTTACTTTTTTCTGCAAATAATTATATATGTGGCTGTGAAAAGGTTCAATGAAATAAAAACACGAGAAAACCCAAGATTTTTTGAAAAATTCCAGTAGAAGTGCTAAATTGTTCGACATACAGCCTCCTTCTCTTAAAGGTGTTCACAGCGACAAACGTCTGTTAATTATCGAGTGATTCGAAACATATTTTAAGGATTTATAGGGGGGTCAATGGTGCACATTTCAGTGAAAGTTGGACCATGTAGCTCGTTGGGAAATCGGGGGAAAAGTGATTTTTGTCGAAAATCTCGACATTTTCGTCAATCATTTTTTTACATAAATGGACTCAAGATGACTTGAGGATTCTTGGAAAACTGTTTTTTTCGGTTTTCTGGCACAGTATCCTGAAAAAATTGAAAAACTGATTTCTCGTTCATTGATCGTAAATGTGACCAGTTATTCGCCTCTCAGTTGTTCAATTCTTATCTTAATGGGTGTTCATGTTATCGTATTTGTTTATTTAAGAAAATAGGCTTGTTTTTCTTTANTACAAAATAAGAACAAAGTAATAATCGCTTAAGTCCTATTTGTGACTTTAAAGTTAAATTTGGGTATGATTTTAATTTTAAATCGAATTTTGGGCGATTTAAGACAAAGCCTTGGTAAAAAGAGGATACAGAAAGCAATAGCAATCCTTTGAGATTATGTGAATAAAAATGTATATCGTCAAATCAAAATTGAAAAGAATAAAATTAATTTTTCCCGTCTTTGAGTGCATACAAAAATTTAAAAACACAGACGATGACCTAGCAAAAATTTCCTTCAATACCTACGCAATTTCAAAGTATAAAATGAGAAGAAATCAACATAAAATAAAACTATTTCAGTAGCTTACTAAGCTACCTTCTTAACTTCAAGTTAAATTTTTCTTCCCATTTTAAGTCTCAACTTAATCGTAAATCGAACTAAGAGTAGATTTAGAAACAAAAATTTATATTGTCAAATTGAAATAGAAGAATGTAAGATTATTTTTCCTTATCGTTCATTGCTTGCACAAAAATAAAAGCCTAGACCATGAATTGACCAAAATTCCCCTCATACCTACGCAAGTATAAAATACAAAATAAGAATGAATCAGCATTTCAGTCTCTTTTGTAACTTAATTTTTTTTCTATTTTAAGTGTTGATTTAGTTTTAAATATGTTCATTATAAGTCGCGTAGCTAGCTTACTAAAATCAAACTATACGGAAGAATTACAACTCTTTCAAATTATTTAAACAGAAATTTCTTTTCTTAAATCAAAACAGAAAAGTGTAGAATTACTTTATTAAATTTTTCACCACTTACACAAAGAAAAACATAAGCCATGAGTTGGCAAAAATTCCCTAAATACCTTCACAAATACAAAATACTAAATAAGAAAGAAATAATATAAAATAGTCATTTCAGTCGCCACTTTTACCACTTTAAACTACGTGTTCCTTCCTATTTTAAGTGTCGATTTTATCTCAAATCGGGTAAAGGGGAGATTCATATTCATTACAAGTTATTCACGCTTGTAGTGAAGGCTATAGGAGGGAGCTTCGATTCTTTGAGGTTGTTCAAACAAAAATTTCTCGTGTCAAATCAAAAGAGGTACGTATAAAATGACTTTACTACAATGTTCCATCGCTTACACAAAAGAAAAATACAGACGATGAGTTGGCAAAAACTCCCCTGAAACCTACGCAAATCCAAAATAAAAAAACAAGATCGTAAAATAATTTAATCAAAGCCACTTATTGAACCACTTTCACCACTTCAATTTAGTTGTGTTCCTGTCTTAAATACAAATTTAAGTGACGCTTAATTATGTAAAGTACACATTTTATACAAAACTCAACATATTTAAAATGAAATATTCAAGACTTTGAAAGAAAATAAATTAAAACTCACCCTATCTGTGATTTTTTCTTCAATTTTGCCCCGTTTCAAATTAGGTGCTCTGATAATTTTCCCATATTCCTCCATAGCATAAAATACATACACCAAACACAAATTTTAATTAGTCTCACTAACAGGAAGAATTTGAATTATTTGCTGCCTTTTCGTTAACACAATGAATTAAAATCAGACTTTTAAACACTTATTTTTTTCAAATAAATAGAAAACACATTATTTATTTCAACTGTTATTTATCGTTCATTAATCAACTTTTTTCGTATTCTAATGTCTTGTATCACTGAGTAACAATTCCCACTTTTATTTCTTGAAAAAAATATTAAAAAACACAATTCCTTGATTATAGTTGAATGAACAATTCCAGAATTTTATAGGATAGAATATAACGTCACCTGAAACAATCGAGACAAACCCTCAATTTTAAATGATGATTTGTGGAAACAAAAAACAAAGGATTTTATTATGGAATTTTACATGCAAACAGGTTATTCACCTTATAAATAATTTTTCTACCCAAAATACATATATCATTCAACAGTTATTCATTTGTTACGAAAAATTAAGAAAAATAATAATATATCCATACATTTACCGATAGTAGACGTGAGAAAATCGTAAATGCCTAGAAAATCTACAATAGTTCGAAATAAAAAAAATACAAAAACACAACACAATCTGTATTGTTTATTATTAAAATATTTAACGAACAATTTACAAATTTAAAAAATTATTAAACAAAGAGAACGAGAAAAAAATAAACAGAAATGAATAAATAAATTGAAAGTTGAAAGTTTCAAGAACTCGAAACGAACGAGAAAGGTACAAGAAAGACTTTAACTGAACGTATCTACCGTTCACTTTATTAATGAAATAGGATTCAATCAATAACAGATAAATAAAAAACGCCCATTACAGAGTGTTCCATTCAATAATGTAGCAATCTCAAACAATTCTTTTACAATTTAGCATATTATCCCGAATGTCTCTCATTGATTTTGCCGCTATTGTGACGTACAGAGTGGGTTGCTCCACGTTTTGTTAAATATTTGATATAATGTCACACGACTTTAACTAAAACTGACTTTTGCATTGTACCAATTCGATACATTGTTAAGTCCCCTGTCAGATGATAATGATTTGAGGTTATTTTGTCCTCAGTACGATCAACATAAGCCTTGTTTCTATCGACAATCTGTAAAACTTGGTTGAATATTCTAAATCGGCACACTCAAATTTACAATGTTGTTAAATTTTAACACAGTATCGACTAGAATTTGAGGTAACTCACCCATTGACATCATTAATAAAATAGAAATCAATAGGGGCCACTTGGAGTATATCAAATTTCGATGAAACACCCCGTATAGTTCAATTTACCGAACTAAATACACCTATTATTATCAAATTAACTTTTCAATGGGATAATAGATGTATTATTTAATTTATTGTTTTGTTTTTTTCATTATAGAGATCCTCTAATATTAGTTTGGCATTATAATTTTTACAGTCGATCGACCATAAAAACAATAAGAAAATGTTTCATTTTCTATTATAACGTCTGCCAAGTTCTAATTCTAATTGAAATAGTAAAAGAAAAAAAATTGAATACAATAAGATGAATAAGATAAAGAAAGGTACTACATTTAAGACAATAACCTTTAGAACAAATCTCATAATTGTTTATTTGAACGAGAATAAAATATGATAACCAATAATAGAAATAGAATACAGGGGTACTGAACTAGAACTAGAGTTTATATGAGAAGTTCTATAGTATGATCGACTTAAAGATTTATAAATGGGTCTTTATAGATAGTTTTAGCAAAATTTGAACTTCGTAGTTCATCAGGAAGTTGATCAAAAACACTCGTTTTAGAGAATGTTGAGATTTTTGTAAACGAACTAAAAACGTGACTCTAAGATACTGTTCCAGTATTTATTTCTTTTTCATTTTTCTCCATCACATTCTAAAATAGATACGAAATATTTCTATCATATACATAATAAAATAGAAAAAAAAACTCAACGTGGGGGCATTCTTAAACCATTTGTATAACTCGAATTTGAGAAATTGTGACATAGTCAGAAACATATGCCTTTGAGAACCTCTAAATGAACTACATGGCCCAAATTTTGTTAAAATATTCTACAAGGACTATAAATCACTGAAATATTTTACAAATTACTTGCCAAATAATGGGAATTCCCATATGAACATTCTAGTTCGAACTCAACATCTCTGTATGTTGTAGTTGATTGTTTTTAAGATTAGGTAATTTTAGCTAAATGTACTGCCACTGATTTTTTAGCTTATAAAGAACATATTCTGATACTTTAAAGTTTGATTCTAAGTAGCAATTTCTCTAATTGTAAGAACGATTAATGGCTTTTCTCCACAAAGAAGAACAATATTAGAACTGTAGCAATCTATCTTCTCGAATAAAAACGGGAGAAGAATAATACAATTCTATAAGAAATTTATTGGTCAATTAATCAACTGACAATCTAGAATTTTATAGTTCATCTAAACAATCAGCAGATTTTTTTATTTGGTTTTATGTGAGTTTCTTCAACGATCCCTCACATACGCATCCCCACATTGTGCAGCTTATTCGCGTTCCTAAGCGAGCTGACTTCAGGTATAAAATTAGTCCACAATAGATTCAATAGCAAACTAACATAACGCGTCTTGCCGATTAGTAAATTTTATAAATTTGTCACGAGCAGAACAACCAAACGTCTTTATAGTGACAATATTTTGAGTGTCCCTATCCAATTGTCAGTTAATGAATTTATATTGGATTAATTTTAAAACTCAAGTCAAATTTCCTAGATCAAATTGTATTTTGCCCCATAAGGACTTTTGTACATCCGTCAGAATATCTNTAAGCTGAGTTAAGTGTCTTCTCTCAATAGTCCTGAATTTTTAATAAAATCTAGGATACTACAAACACTTGTTATTTGTTTAAAATGGCAAACTCTGAGATCCTTTAAGGCCTTTGTGCCACAGTGGTATAAAATATAAACCAAAATTACACCTTCCTGTTCACAGACCTTACATGTGGAATCTTTTACAATCCAAATGTTTTTGAAATGTTTCAGCAATACATAGTGACCTGCACAGTGACTTGTAGAGAGGTCTGTAATATATCTTAATGGTCTTATTGTTAGTTCTTCTAAAGTTTTAAAATACTAGAAATGGCTTCTTCAAGATCATTCTTACTAGTCCCCGGTAGTTTTCTTTCTAATTCTTCCCTTATGGCCCCCTTTACACCTGATTTGGATGTAATTGGAGTTCTTGAGAGGACCCTTTTTGCTAAAAAGTATACTACACGGAGCCCTGTAGTCTGCCTTAATGTCCTCTATTTGAACCTTCTTTAAGTCTTCTACGGTTTGAAAACACCAGAACGACAAGAGATTTCCTGGTAGTTCCTCATAATAGAATGGAAATTTTTTCTAACTCCTTATTTAAAGCTTCTTTTGTGTCCTTATACATTTATGACTCAAGAAATTGACTAAAATAAGTAATAAAATTAGTTCATAATAGATCCTTTAATAAAGTTGAGAAGTTATGAAAATATTGACACTAAATATTCAAAATTTGCCATGGCAGGAACCAGATTTATAAAAATGTTGACACTAAATATTCAAAATTTGCCATGGCAGGAACCAGATTTATAAAATTTTATGAAGGTATTGTTAAAGACTTCCGATAGTGAGATTACTTTAAAGTAATATAAGTTTATAAGATTCAGCAAAGGAGTTTATCCACTGTAGTAGCAGTAGAATTATTTACAACTACAACCAGATGTAGAGATAAAGGTCTCTTCTTCAAAACAGGTTTAGGGGCAGGTGGTCTAGTATTAATTATAAATTTTTATTTACAAGCTCCTTTATCGAGATTTGTCATAAAATTTCGTTACTTTAGAATTATGTCACTAGTGCTAGTCTTCAACAGTATGAACCTTATCTAAAATAATTTCAATACCTTCAATGAAGAAACTACCTGCTTTCAGAAAAGGTTAATAGTTTGGGATAATTCTACAAAGCAGCTGTAATCAAGACAAATTTTAAATATTTAGGATTGTGTCAATATTTTAACAGCTCTTCAAATTCATTGTTACTGAATCTATTATGGACTAATTTTATTACTTTGGCCAGCTCTTTAGTCGTAAGAAAAATTATACGTGTCATCATACAAAGGTTCTTGTCAAATTAGAGCTATCTTGACCATCCTTTCCTTGTTAAATTATTCATTTTCTCATTTCCTTCGACCTCTTGGTGAATTAGCACCCATTTCAAAACCATTTTGTTATGCACAGTACTAGTCTAGATTAATTAATAGGTGGAAATAAACAAAAAAAAAGCTTATCTGATGATTAATTGTGAATTGTACGTTGTAAAACCGAAATGTCAAATCTAACAACATTGTACTAGAAAACTTTATAATTATTTGAACGAATAAATGATTTTTGACTTGAATTTCTGCTATGAAATGATTTTGACATTTATTCATATCGTAGCTATTTAAATTAGACACGTTAGATGCAATAAAGTAGTCACGAAAAGATTGATTTTGATGACTTTCACCGTAATTCTAAATAATTTTGATTATTTTTTAAAGAGGTTAAGCCAAAGGTTGTCAAGTCAAATGGAACACTCTGTATAAAGGTTATATTTTTAATAAACAATGCTATTTAGGTGTCTTCTATTTAAATGTTTCATTATTTGTAATAGTTTCAAAGGGGCGTTATAGAGGGTGAATTTGGTCAGTGGCGGCTCAATAGTGAAAAAGAAGAAACAATAAATCTTATCTTCTAAAACCTGATTTATTTTCCGTAAGTACTTCACTGGAATGAAATGAAAAACAATCAACTAAGCCGCCACAGATAAACACTTACAAATCCAATTATTATCACCACTTCAATACAAAATAAAATAGAAAATGTGAGAAAATAGATTGTATACTTATAATAGGGAGGTTTTAGAATATTTTTATGCAGGGTGTATACTAGTACAGAATATACCACGAAATTTTACCACAAAATTGGCAATAAGTTTGAGACTTAGTATCGTAGCTTTCTTCAGACACTGCATGTCAAAAATAATATATGAAGCAAGCTGCAACACAACTTAACTAATACATGACCAACTACAAGGTAAATTACCATGATAAATCCGATTGTTCATCTCCTAGTAGGCCATGTAGCATCATAATTAGTTTCAGTTTGTTTTCTAATTGACAAATGCCAAATGTAGTAAAGTATGAGGTAAGTTACGACCCTGTTCAACAAAAGCATAGCCAACTACATCGTGAAATACCGTTCTATACACCCTGAATAACAGACACATTAAATAAATTAAACAAATCAATGTCCCTTTGAAAATTAGACTTTCACATAAAAACAAAAACACTAAAACTGTAAAATGCACGACTAAACAACAAGAACAAAAAAAGAAACAAACACGAAGCAATATTTTAAACAAAGACAATAACAGGTCGGTAACTACTTCTAATTAAGGTAATTAAAAACAATTTTCCCGAAATCAAAGGTTACTCGATGATAACAGAAAATAAGCATGCACCAAGAAAAAACATAAACAAATGAGTATTTAATTAACAAGAGAAATAGACAAAAAAAAATTTAAACCATAGATAACGTGATCCTCAATTATTTTTTTTAATAAATAAGCTATAACATTATAATTTAGAGGAAATGGAAAGACAAATTGAAGGCGGACCTTCACTATTTCATCCATTAATTAAATTGACAGCATTAGGGGAGAATAAAACACACAAAAAAAAACAAAGGAATTGAAAATTGACAATGAATTTCTTTAAATTAACGCTAACTTGATATCAATATTCTAAAAGGTGTGGCCATGATTTTAGTACGTAATATCCTAGATTGATTCGGACACTCGATAGATTCGTCAACAAATGTCAAATTTATTACCGTATGAAACAATCTACGAAACTACGTACCAAAGATATGGCCAATTGCAAAGTGAAATACCGACTCGTACAGTTTCACGAACCGCCACTGTAAGTAAATATAAAACGCAGATAATACATAATTAAGCCGATAATTTCCTTATCAGTATAGTTATTTGTCACAGTTGGCCATGATTTAGTAACTAATGTCGTATATTGATTCGGAGACTTGACAAATTCATCAACGTATATCAAACTTACTAACATATGAACCAATCTACGATACTACGTAGCAAAGACATAGCCTACTGCGAAGCGAAACACTCACGAACCGCCACTGTGATTCACTATAAAACAAAGATTTTACAGGGGCAAATCGACAATTTTCCTATAGTTGTTCATCACAGTAGTGCTTTGCAAGATATGTATTTTGTCTAACAATTGGCCATACCTTTGGTAACTAATGTCGTAGATTGATTCGAGCGTATTAACAAATGTCAAATTTAGTAAAGTATGAAGCAATCTACGACACTACTAAAACCAACAATTTGATCACTACGTTGTAACTATTCATAATTTCACGAGCCGCTACTGCGACTCAACGTATGTAAATTATAGAAATTATCAGGCTGACAAATTTTCTGTAGTTGCAGTATATCTAATTGTTTATCGCAGTGGGCTGGGATTAACGAGGTATTTCATCTCACAGTTGGTCATGTCTTTGATACGTAATGTCGTAGATTGATTCGAGCTCATATACGTGAAATTAAGGTAGGTCTTTANACTAATTTATAAAAATAAAGCCAAAAGTTAACGATTTATTTTTTTTAACAATAAAAAAATAAATAAGGAATTTTCCAATGGAATAAAGCTAATATTTTATCAATTTGTATGATAGGAAGTAAATAAAAAGGAAATACAGCCCCCTTCTCTTAAAGGTGTTAACAGCGCCATACGCCTGTTAATTATCGAGTAATTGGAAACATATTTTAAGGATTCATAGGGGGATTCTCAGAGAACATTTTAGCAAAATTAGTTCCACGTAGTTCATTGGGAAATGAGTGACATCAAATCTAACT
>JACDRQ010000531.1:0-35777 GCA_013841215.1 Hycleus cichorii
GTATAGGGAATGCTAATATGATTCGATGCAAAAAAATTTTCTTTGTCTAACCGTGGAAAAAACAATATACCATTCCATTTAAAATAAAAAAGTTATGGCGCTTTGAAAATTCGCTGAAATAAAAACTGATTTCAGTCAAACGCTGAAAGATAATTTAATTCGATAAAATTTAACGTAAACTACATAGTTTGAACTATTTGATTTCCAAATTTGGGTTGTCTAGCAATAATATTTTCCGAGATATGATTTTTTTAATAAAACACTACAAAATCAAAATTTTCAGAAAAAGTCAAAATTCCTGAAAAACTATAAATGCTAGACCATAGGTCATGTTATCAAAGTCTATTCCATTTTTACCATAGAATCTAAATATGGAATAAAAAATATACCATTATATTTAAAATAAGAAAGTAGGGTGCACTACCCTATACACCGGGGGTTGATAGGGCAAGGAAAATATTTTCTAGATGTAGCTCAGGCGGAAAAACGGGTGCATACCAAATTTCAGAAATTTTCATCAATTAGAACGTCTTATACTTCTACTAGGCCAACCATTTGGCTTACTCTGTATATCAATTTACGTGAATATTTCCCACTAATTTTCCATGAAATTTTCCAAATTTGAATCTCGGTTTGCTCTCAAAATAATCTACTTTTAAAATTTAAAATGAGGCCTCGCTCAATTGTCTAAAACTGTACATAAAAATTATTAGAATTTCTAAACTTATCATCGATTTTCCGGAAAACTAAAAATGCGATCGGATAATTTCTTGCATATGTGGAAAGCGCTTCAAATTTGCTATATTTATTGTGAAATTCATTGTAAAATAAGCAATATTGGTAAAGTTATGGGGAAAAATATAAAAAATTGTACAAAAATACTGGAAACATGCTTTAATTTTCGTTCTGTAACTCTAACAACCGAATTTCCAAAAATTAGATAGATCATCGGATGTTCCTCGAAATGCCCTTTCAAACGCCGTTTAGATCATTAAAATTCGTGGGAAAATAAACGAAAATTCTTGCTTGAAAAATTGGTATTTTTTGGTTTTCAATTATAATTTCATGTTGATGAAATATACAGGGTGTACAACATTATTTAAGTAGCCTATGACTTCGTGGACGTAGGTCATCTTCTTATATCAGCTTAGCAATCTGCATTACCGATATCCTCTTGTTTCAATAGATTGTCGGTAATGCAGATTACAGAGTTGAAATAAGAAGCTGACCAACCTAATGTTGTACACCCTGTAGAGAAAAAACAATGCTAATTAGGCTCTTCAGAGATTATTTTTATTTGATATCTCAGTTGTAACAATTCTTTAACAAATTGATTGTATTATAATTAATAATTTTTGTCAATTAGTATTTGTTGTAAAATGGTGGGTGACATAGGCAACACAATATACACTACACAACAAAACTAATATGTATATTGTATTGCCTATATTGTTAAACGTGCGTATTTTGTGTTGCATACTACCATCTGTCACGATATTCCTCTTCGCAGTAGCCTATGACTTTGTGAACGTATGTCAGCTTCTTATTTCAACTCTAATCTGCATTACCGACAATCTATTGAAACAAGAGATTGTAGGTAATGCAGATTATTTAGTCGAATCAAGAAACTGACTTACGTCGCAAAGTCATAGGCTACTGCGAGTTTAAATATCGTTTCACACCTGTATATAATAAGAGAATATGCAAATTTGCTGATGAATTATAAATTTGGCAACTTCGTGACTCACCAAATTTGGGGATTTTTGCCGGAAACGGCGCCAAATTCGAACTTGTAAATACCATACGAGCCAAAAATCTAAACAATCGCATTTCGTCAATTATATTAAATTACGCCTGTTTACAATCCTTGAAATAGAATGAAGGTTTATTTGATTCGAATAATTGTCGCTAATATCAATAATGAGAAAAGTCTACAATAATATCGATTTTATTCCGTCTCAACTAATTCGATTGTCGTTCAGTATCTCGTTAGAAATGGGCGAGATTAAGGTGAAATTATCAAAGAGATTCCGGCGGAAATTACCGATTTTACAATGGTTGCCACATTGTACAATTAACACAGTGATTCGCGATTGTTTATCGGGAATCACTGTAGCTCTAACGGAAATCCCCCAATCGATCACTTATGCCGGAATTGCAGGTATTAATTTTCAAATTTTCATTGACGAATCCTCTAAAGTGAAACATTAAAGGTCTACCTTTGCAGTATGGCATCTTTAGCAGTTTTACGGGTGGTTTTATTTATGCCATTTTCGGTAACTGTCGGACCGTCAATATGGGTGTAACTTCGATAATTGCGCTAATTCTACAAGAACACGTGGCGAATTTCGGCCCAATTATCAGTACATTAATGTCGTTCTTATCAGGTGTCATCATCTTTTGTTTTGGTTTACTACAATTGGGCTTCCTTATCGATTATTTCTCGTATCCGGTGATAACAGGATTCACATCAGCGGCGGCTCTGACGATCATTTCGTCACAGATGAAGAATTTCTTTGGTGTCAATTACGAGAGTCATGGATTTTTACAGAATTGCCAAAATTTAATCGGAAAATCCCACGAAATTCGCCCACCAGACGCAATTTTAAGCGCAATTACCCTGATTGTACTCTGTTGTTTGAAGGAGTGTAGATTTTTTTTAACGAGAATCGAATCGTTGTGGATCCGGCGGGTGGTTTTGGCGATTTCCACCAGCCGTAATGCTGTAATTGTTGTAATTTTGACGATTTTAACGTTTCTTTTACAACGAAATTCGGACATTTTCCGAATAGTTGGACAGTTAGATTGCGCTTTTCCACAATTCGAATTCCCGGAATTTTCCACAACCAAAAACGGCACGTTTTATAGTTTCCTGGATATCGTTAAAGAGACGAAAACTTCGTTGATTTTCATCCCGTTGATTGCAATTTTGGAGACGATCGCCGTGGCGAAAGTGTTTTGTAAGTCGGCAATTTTTGCGAAAATACGCGACTTAAGGGCGATTTTTCAGCGCAAGATGAGTGCGTGGATGCCAGTCAGGAGATGATCGCTTTGGGGCTGGCGAATTTTTGCGGCAGTTTCGTTAGATCGATGCCGGTAAGTTCGTCGTTCAGTCGGACCGCAATTAACACCGCCTCCGGGGCTAAAACGACTCTTTCCGGTGTCTTCACCGGTCTATTCATTCTATTAACGTCCAATTGGCTGAATTATTGTCTATATTACGTCCCCAAATCAGTATTAGCTGCTGTTATAATATCGGCAATGCTGTATGTCGTCGAATATAGAGCCGTATATCTCTTGTGGAAGACCCAAAGTGAGTGAAAATCGTTTGAATTACAGATTTTTGTTAAATTGTCGCTATTTTATAGAAATCGAACTTATTCCGTTCTTTATAACGCTATTTAGTTGTCTTCTATTGGGTTTAGAGTATGGGATTTTGATCGGCATTAGCGTTAATTTAATCTTTATTATTAATGAATCATCAAAACTTCACATATTACAACAAAAATCCGGTTCTACCCATTTAATTACAATAATTGGTAAAATCCAATATCCAGCCGCTCATTATTTATCTAAAACGATAACAAAAATCGAAAAAGATACGATTACAACAATTCAAATAAATGGCGCCAAAATTGACAGGATTGACGTCACCGTTGTCAAGGTAACCCCATAACAACCATATTGCTATAATTCAAATTCAATTGTTTTGCAGAGTTTCAATGATTTAATCGGCAATTTGAAGAGGGACAAAATCAAGGTTGAGTTGATTGGATTCCAACCGGAAATACGACAGATTTTTGTTGATTTCAATCGGGAATTGTCGGCGAATTTCCAGGAAAATTCCTGAAATTCTTTGTGAATAATTGTGGGAATAAAAGGCGACATATGGCCGAGTTGATGACACAAAAACCAAAGTGAATTTGAAATTTTTCATCCATTTAACAACATGGCCGAATTAGCACTATAGCAACCACAGCCGACTTGATTCAAATTTGATTGAAATAATACATTTATTTTATAATTTTGAAAATTTTACAATAAATAAGCAAAATTATTATTCTAAAATTAGAAAATTACCAAAAATTGTTTAAATAATGCTATAAATATTATAAAAATACGTTTAAAAAGTATTTGTTTAAAAAATAATCTAGTAAGCTGCGCAAGATCGTCAAGATGGTTGTTGTAGTCGTCAAGGCAACTACCGCCAATTGATTCAAATTCAAAAAAATAACCAACAAAAAGCGATATTGTTTTTAACAAGGAAATCGAATTGTTTTAATTACCGCGAAATTGCTTAGAAAATTGAATAATTCAATCAAGTGAAGACGATTTTTTCCCCATTATCATCGTAATTTGTTTTATAGAGACTTACCTGTAATTTCACCTCAACCTTGACTATTCAATTATCGTCAGTCGAGTGATATAAGAGTGATGGTTTGGCCAATTTTACGGTGATTGCAGTTTAAAAGCCGCACCGTAAAGCGAAATCGTTGCCGAAAGCTATACGGCCTGACTCATTATCAAACTTTTTTCCAAAACAACAATATGGTAATTATTGTTATCAACAAATATTGTTGATAGTGCGATTGTGTTTGTTTCAAATACGAAATCAAGGTGACCAATTTAACAGGTATTTGATAATTAATTGCCTTTTTGTCGGATATTTTTAAGAATTTAAATTTTAAAAAAACAATAATTGTAGTAGGAAGTCGTTATTTTGTAACTATCTAAGTTTGTAGGGCACTCATTGTCAGTTGCCGAATAACACTCGAAGTGTTGTCCACGAATAGAAATCAACAAAATGTCCTGGTGTTGGTTCAAATAATTTTATTTTTTAATAAAATCGATTAACAAAAGTGAAAATGTTGAAATTGAGTGTTGTTAAACTGTTGGAACGGGCTTTCCCAGTGCTAGATTGGTCGAAAACCTACCGAATTGATACCGGAATTGCCGATTTAGTTGCCGGCATTACAATTGGACTCACGCTAATACCGCAAAGTATAGCGTACGCCTCATTGGCCGGTCTAAGTCCTCAAGTAAGTAGATCAAGATTATTTTATAAAATTGTCCCTAATTGCAAATAAAACGAAGTTATACAATAATGTCGAAAAAAATCAAGTGTGTGTGTAGTTGGGGAATACCATGAGCCAAACAAAAGGTCGAATTTTATACAGAACGTTCCACAACCCACGGACAGATTGATCGATAACTTTCTAATTGAGTAGTACACCCTGTATTTAATTTACGATTTCTGGGTAAAATTGGTGGAAATTTCCAAAATCGTCATACAACATTCTGTATAAATGTTTTTGTGATTGTAAATTAATAAACATGATTAAGACTTTTTAATAATATACATTTATATTCTCTATCACAATTTTCTAAGTAATTCAGTCGTATTCTGTAATTTATTGATAATTTGTTACTCTAACAATGCTGGAAATTAACAAAATTGAACTTCCATCTCACTCTTTACCATTCCATTATAAGTAAATGGAAAAGAGACAAGAATAAAACAGATCTGCAGTTGTCATGGTAACTACTGTAAATGTCAAGTGGAATAAAGTATGAATCAATCTACGACACTACGTAACCAAACCGCAGCCAACTATGAGGTAAAATAGTATTATACGGTATTTCAACTAACAGTTGACTGTGTCTTTGGAACATAGCGTAGTTTTCTTCGGATAACAGTTGTATTCTGTAATTTTTTGACAACTCGTTACTATAACAATGCTGGAGATAGAACACGACTTCTATCTCATTTTTCACAAGAAAGACTGCTAGTTTACAGCGTTGTCAGAGTAACGAATCGCCGGCAAGTTATAGAATACAACCAAGCCGCAGCCAACTATGACGCGAAATAGTAACCCTTCTAGCAACTGGCTGTGAATTTGATGTGTAATAACGTAAATTTCTTCGAATACGTAAAAATACATCAGTAATAGTCGTATTCTATAACTTTTTGGCAATTCGCTACCATGACAACGCTGGAGATTAATTAATTGTTTTATGCTTGTCTCTTTTCAATTTTATATTGATGGAATTGTAAAGAGTGAGATTGAAGTATGTTCAAAGAGACTGTCGATCTCCTGCGTTGTCATAGTAACGAATCAAAGTTACAGAATACGATTGTTAGTTAGTATTTACAGTTGGCTATACCTTGATTATATACTGTCGTAGCTTTATTCAAACACTTGAAAAATATATTAATAAAGGTCAAATTAATAGAATCTACGACACAATCCATAAAGTTTTAAACTAACTGCCAACCTTATAGTCCAAGAACTAATAACTTTTATGTGAAAATTGCTGGTGAAATTCACATCCTTATATTGGTACTACTGACAAACTAGTTTAATTGTCTAAAATATAACCTCAAATTCCTAATAAATGCATTCTTAAAAGGTTTTCTTGTAATTTTTAATTCCTGGTCAATTCTATTTGGTCCACTTTTATAACTAATATTGTTTTATTGTCATTTCTTTTGTATAATGAAACGTTTTATTACTGTTTATTTGAGTTTTCTCACTATACTGAAATGGAACATTCTGTATTAATTTTGTACTAATTTATAAATTAATTCTAATCATAGAACATCCTGTATAAATCTGCGTACAAGGCAATTAAAGCAATTATTATTGTTAAGGTCAGTGTGGAACATTTTTTATTGTAAATTTATAAAAATTATACAGAGTGTTCCATTTTATGGCACAATATTAAGCTTTTTTACTAATCTAGTTAGTAGAGTGGATTGTTTGATTTTATTTCATAGTTGGCTGTGTCTTGATAATATACTGTCGTAGCTTTACTCGCACACTTGAAAAATTCATCAAATTTAATAATTGCACACTTGATATATTTAATTTTGTAATTTTTGTATGCTAAGGTTATATGTAAATAAATTCTAAGAATTATACAGAGTGGCTTATTATTGTGGTTATTTATGCAATAAATCCAAGTATAATGAGACACTCTGTATAAACTCACGTATTCGTTAAGCTCAATTCTCACTTGTTCTTCTATCATTATAGTACGGCCTGTATTCATCACTATGCGGCGGATTGATATATGCAGCCTTCGGTACTATACCACAACTAAACATAGCTCCAACTGCATTACTATCATTATTAACCTTCTCATTTACACAAAATTTGACTTTTAGTAATGTTAATGGTGCAATTTTCCTATGTTTTCTATCCGGAATTATCGAATTAATCTGTGGATTTCTACATTTAGGTAAAATTGATTGAGATATTAGAAAAGTGAGGTTATAGTTCGATTTTTTTAGGTTTTATGGTTGATTTCGTGTCGATTCCAGTGGTGACAGCGTTCACATCAGCCGGTGCTATAACGATAGCTTCATCGCAGATGAAAAATTTGCTAGGTTTGAATTTTAAAGCGGAGAATTTTGTTGAAATTTGGAAAAATGTCTTTGAAAACATCACCGAAGTACAAAAATGGGATACAATTCTAGGCTTATCATGTTGTTTCATCTTGTTATCAATGAGAGTGAGTTCAATTGATAATTTAATTCGATTATATTGATCGGTTTGTTGTAGAAATTGAAAGATTTGGGTAGTCCGCCATTATTTGGTGATAATAACAAAATGGCCGATCCGCCATCAACAATAAAGAAAATAATTTGGTTTATTTCGGTAGCCCGGAACGCCTTCGTTGTTATCATCTGCTCTTTGATGGCTTTTATTTTTGAGAAAAACAACTTACGGCCATTTTCTCTAACCTGTAATCACCACCATTTTATTGATTAATTCCAAAAACTAACCTCAAATTAATTGTAAATTACAGCGAAAGTCCCAGCAGGTCTACCAACTGTAATAGTACCATTCCAACCGAATTCCACCGACATAACAACACTAGACATGCTCAAACAACTGAATTATGGAATTATCGTAGTACCATTCATCGCCATCTTGGGGAATGTTGCAATCGCTAAAGCTTTCGGTAAATTCCGCTTTAATTTCTACAATAAATAAAAAAACGATGAAATTTGCAGCCAATGGTAAAATTGTTGACGCCTCTCAGGAGATGATCGCTGTCGGTATCTGTAATTTGATTGGTTCTTTTTTGAATTCGTTCCCGGTGAATGCGTCATTTTCCCGCGCTGCTGTCAGTAACGCCAGTGGTGTGAAGACACCTTTAGCCGGCGTTTATACGACAATAATGGTGGTGCTATCGTTGACGTTTCTGACGCCATATTTTCCATTTATACCGAAACCGGTATTGGCTGCTGTTATCATCTGTGCTGTTATCTTTATGGTCGAGATAACGATAATGAAATTACTATGGACTATTAACAGTAATTAATTACAAATTAATTAATTAACTTTTAATTTGATTATTTTGTAGAAATTGATTTGTTACCGTTTTTCGTCACGTTAATTAGTTGTCTTTTTTTGGGAATCGAGATTGGTATTTTGATTGGTGTATGTGTTGATTTGATCTTCATTTTATACACAACAGCAAGGCCTAAAGTACGCTCTGAAATCGTCAAGGTATCCGCCATTTATAACCTCTTTAAAATTGAAAATTGGTAAAATTCTCCAATTTTAGACGGATACTTTCAACTATATAAGAATAACACCGACAACAGCGGCCATTTTGTTTCCTAGCGCCCAATATATACGCGAAAAAATCATAAAAAAATACAAAAACTATGAGATAGTTGTAATCGATTGTGGTTATGTTGAGAAATTCGATTTTACCGCCATTCAAGTAAAGATTAAAATATTTATAATAATATTTAATAACTAAAGACGCTTATATTGTAGTGTATGGCCGCCTTTATTGACGATACGACTAAATCTGGAAAACAAGTCGTATTCCTAGAATGTCGAGAACCAATCAAAAATAAACTCGAAAATAACTGTAAAACGATAAAATTCGTAAAAAATGACCACGAATTACAGGAATTTTTAAATGGTAAATATTAGAAATTTCAAATACGGTCCTGTTCTTTTATTTATTTCTTCTACCAACTTTACAACATCTGCTAAATGTAGCTCACGTTATAGGTGACAAAAGAGAACAATCGAACATTATCATCGATACAGATATTGATAATAATCATAAAACAACAGAACACACGAATTTATGATAAGATTAAATATTAATTTAATTAAATTCAATCAATATTCTCAGGCAGGAAACAAATGAATATATTGACACTACTTGTGACAGTAAAGAAATCTGTCAAAGGTCGCTATTTGAATCAAAGTGTGCTGTTTTCCAAAATTATCAATTAATTACCAATATAAATAACTAATTGACTATATTTAATTAATAATTATTGAATAAATTAATTGAAATGTATTAGTTTTATTTGAGAATTAACAATAAGTTAACAAAAACATCATTAATTGGTTGAGGTGAGGTTAACAATTGACGATCAACAATGAGCTACCTAGAGTGCTTATCCCCTATACTTGTATAAGACCAATTTGGTCATCATATGGGGAAATTTTGACAGTTATTCCTCACTCTTTCTAACTTATGAGTGTGTTGTTCAATAGGGACCTCCTTTTCTCAAGCTTTGGTCGACCAAAGCTTGAGAAAAGGAAGGCGATATGTAAGGGTCGTTCCAGTTGAAACGAGACCAACATATCGACATATCCAAGATGTCTGCCACAATACGTGGACACGTTTTTTGACAGGATGCACACTCTAGATACCTCATTGACGATCAATTAAATTCGTTGATAATTAGCACAAGAGATGGCGCTGTTTTCACCGAAATCGAGAAGAAATAAGTGAGTATTTTTTTAAAATAAAAATTAAATCTTTCAATTATTTCAACCTTGTTCCTGTTCTTACTGTGAAATGAAGCATGATTGATTTATTTAAAAATATTCGACAATAAAAAAATTGATAAAATTTTCTAATATTCATGGCCAATTTCGTAATCATTGTTAAAATTAACAATAAAAGTAACGATAATGATGGTAATTAATATTGATCATTATCGAGACATTGATAATAATAGGTTAGAATTGGCTATACCGATACAAGATGGCGCCTGTATTGGTAAAATAAATGGGCGCCAAATTTGAATTATTTGAATTGTTTTTTAGTAAATTTTTTTCACACAAATTTAAACAATCAAATATTGGTGGGGTAATTGTAGAAAGTGGGGATTCAATAATAAATTACCGTATACGAATGTGCACATGTTTCGATTTATTTAAATTGAAATTCTTATTCAAGTTTACTATTGGAGCAATTGTGTGTTTTATTATTGTTTTGCTCCATAAAAATCTTGGTAAGATTTAACTGTAATTTAACTAACATAGTAACAAATTAATTAGAAAAATAACGGGAATTTGTGGAGAAAGTTGGAATTTCTCCAGTAAATCTACTTTGAGATGAAATTCCATTTAAACTTTTACTTATCTTCTAGTTAGTAATTACTCAGTTAGTCAGTTAACTATAGTAGAAGAAACTAGACAAATAATACAAGAAATAATTGCGTTTCAGCATGGTTGGTTTAAAAATATTTGTGAAGATTAGATTGTTAACCAAGAGTTAAACCCAAATTGACTGTATTTGATAAAAAATTGTAAACAAATTCTATCTTAAAGTTAAACGCGTTTTACTTAACTAACAATTAATTTGTTAACTGACTGAGATTTTAAGCAGGTCTAGTACATAAAATATATTTAACTATCGGTTAAATTTAACTATAATCTATCTGCTAATTTGATAGTTATTGGTAGGTTATTTCTAATTAATAATCAGTAATTGTAAATATATTGCGAAAATACTATTACTTTATATTTAAACTAAATATCTTGTAAAAATAAAATATCTACCATTTAACAAAAATTTTTACAACAGCTAAAAAGATAACAGACGATTAATTTTCAACTATTTTACAATTCGCTATAGATAACTGATATTTAAAAATAACTAGAAGTTTGAAATAAAATTTACAATAAAATTTAACTGACCGTTATCTCGAGTAAAGTAGGACTTTATGTAAATAACCATCAGTTAAATAAAATCAAGAACGTAAAATAAATGAGAATTAAATTTAACCGACCATCCAAATCAAGCTTTACTTAAAATTCGATATTTTTCCATTTCTATCGATGTATTAGAAATTTAGTTCAAATATTAATTAACTGACGAATTAACTGCGTCTCAAATTAACTGGCAGATTTGTTGGAGTTAAAATTCGTAACAATTTAAATAAGTAAAATTAACTGGAGAATAAAGTGGGAATTCATGTTCATAACTGTCAGTTAAAGAAAGTCGGGGAATAAAAATAAACAAGAATTAAATTTAATCGAGAGATAGATCTTTATTATTTCTCACCTGTTCCGGAAGTAGCAATTTAAACTAAAATTTAGTTAACTAACGAATTAACTAGCTGATCCTGAATTAACTAACGGATTAATAGTAAAGTGGAACTCATGTGATTAACCATCAGTTAAGAAAACCAACAAATAAAAATTAATAATTACGAGTTAAATTTATCAACCTAAAAATCAAACTGTAGTTAAAATTTATTAATTTTCTCCATTTCTATTCATCATTATAGGAATTTAATTTAAGTGTGGATTAATTTTATCTTGAGTTAACTGGCTGATTAATAAAAAAATAAATAGAAGTTTACAATACAATTTAACTGACAGTTACCGTCAATGAATAACTATCAGTTAAAAAATCGAGGAATAAAAATAAATGAGAGTTAAGTTAATCGAAAGACAAATTAAATTATCGTTAAAATTTATTAATTTCTCTCATTTATACCGATAGAAGTAGCAGTTTAATCCAAAAATTAGTTAACTAACAAATGAATTAGCTGATGTTAAGTTAACTGAGTGATTGATAACAACTCGCTATAGTAAATTTGGATTCATGTAATTAACTGTCGGTTAAAAAAAACAACAAATAAAAATAATTAATAGATTTAATCGACCTACAATTCAAACGGTAGTTAAAATTTATTAATTTTTCTCATTTCTACCGGTCATTAACTAGGAATTAAATTCAAACATTAGTTAACTAACGAATCGAGAATATTCTGACCTAATTGGTTGATTAATTTATTTTAATTTCAGTCGAAAAATGCAATGTATGAAGAGATTTCTACTACAACGGATACCAATTTTATCTTGGGCGCCGAAATATAACTCCCAAAAGCTTATCAGCGATACAATAGCTGGGATAACTGTCGGTTTAACAGTAATGCCTCAAGCCCTAGCTTACGCTACATTGGCCGGTTTAGAACCACAGGTATTTTTAAATTATTTTTTTCATTAAATCATTAGAGCATACAATGGTGTAATGGTTTAGAAAAAAAGATAGATCCTTGAATAATTCACCTTGATTTGTTGTGATTATTTACAGTACGGCCTATATTCGGCTTTTATCGGTTGTTTCGTCTATACGATTTTTGGTAGTTGTAAAGATATAACGATTGGTCCAACTGCCCTAATGGCTTTGATGACTTACCAACAGATCATCAATAAAAATACAGATTATGCTATATTGTTATGTTTCCTATCCGGTTTAGTGCAATTATTAATGGCAATTCTACATTTGGGCGTATTAATTGATTTCATATCAGTACCGGTAACTGTTGGTTTTACATCGGCGACTTCAGTTATAATAATGTCGTCACAATTGAAAAGTTTATTGGGCTTAAAGGTACAGACTGTTGGTTTTCTCGATACAGTTACGAAAGTCTTCCAAAATATCCAACAGACGAAATTTGGGGACTGTTTCTTGGGCACTATCTGTATTTGCGTTTTGATGGCGTTACGGGTAAGTTCTGCGAGAATTTAAGGGCCACAACTCGGTAAAAAAGCAAAATCTTTGATAAACGAATTCTCATTAATTTTTTACTCGAAATTCAAGTATTTCAAGTCTGCTACTGTAATCGCTGCTACTGTTATTTTGGTGCAATATAGGCAACCAACTATTAGTTTGTATTACACGCTAATAATTGGTTGCCTATATTACACCAAAAATAGCAGTAGTAATCACTGCTAGTGAAAAATCGCAAATTAGCCTAATTTCAAGTTATATCACAGGAGTTTTACCGTTCAGATTTTTTTTGAAATTTTGAGTAATAGATGGAAATATGGAAGCTTGTTTTTTCAAAATTTTCCCCATAACTCGGCCAGTATTTTCAAAAAGTTAACAAATTCCGATCGACTTAGTAGTTTTTCGGGAAATTGAGAAAAATTATAGAATTTTGAAGATTCTTTGCACAAATTTGAAGATATAGAAGTTCGCATTTTCTGAAGATTTGGGAGAATAACAGGAGTTTAAGCAAAATCCAATTTTTAAAAATTCGAGGAATTTCCCTCTGATTTTAGGTAAATTCCTTAATTTTCCATTCAAAATTGAAGTACTACGCTCGTTCAAGTTGTATTACAAGAATTTTACTGTTCTAGAAAATTTTCTATAAATTTTGGGTAATTATAGACAAAAAAAGCCAAATTTGTAGAAGTATATGCCATAAAGGCAACGCTAATTCATTTGGACAGTACTCAACACAACAGTAACGCCATCTCTCCGGATTTTTTTGTATTATTACACAATTTTTCCAGGAAGATAAACAAAATTGTACTAGGACTCTTTGAAATGTTACATTTTTCCCAATTTTCTTGAACCTACTAAACTGATTGGAAATTTCTTTCATATTTGGAAAGCTCTATCAATTTTCCATCAATTAAACCTAATATTTATTGAAAACAAATTAATATTGACTGAGTTAGGAGCAAAAATACAAAAAATATACCCCTCTAGATTTTTATCTTTAATCTAATATTCCCAAACAATTTTCCAAAACGCAAGAACTCCTGTGATGCAGCTTAAAATGCTCTTTCCAACGAACCTAGGTGCTTGAATTTCTAGTGAAAATTAATCGAGAAATCGTTTATCGATTTGTGGACACTGATCACTTCGATTCGATGCTAATATTAGAAACATGATTAATCATTTGTTTATTAACGGATTTCGATGATTTAAACGGAAATAGGAAGAGTTTTTCACGCTGTTTCGGGGCTAATTATTTATTTTTGCAAATTCGCGTACAATTTGGAGTTAGAGAAGGAAATTTTAAAGCATGAATTTTCGTAGTATTTTACAATATTTTTATATTTTTCCTAATAACTTGCTCACTATTATTTATTTTCCAACGATTTTCACTCAATTTATAGACAATTAAAAGAGCTTTCCAAATGTTAAAAAAAAATTCCAATAGCACTGCTAGTTTTTCAAGAAATTGATAAAAAGTTTCAACTTTGATACAGTCCCTAATGAAGCTTGAAATATCCTTTCTATTGCCGTTTAAATCATTCAAATCCAATAAAAACTAAGTAGTCAAACATCTTTTGATTCACCGAATCGAAGAAAAGTGGCCCTTTAGGACTAACCTCAAATTAATTTACGATTTTTCCTAGAAATTAAAAGACTATCAAGTTCACAACAAAGACAAGAAACCGACCAGAAATCAACGAATTATAAACCACACATTATGGCTAATATCAACATCACGTAATGCCCTAGTTGTTATCATTTGTTCGATAATCGCCTACATTTACGAACAACAAGGCTTGAAAACGCCATTCTATTTAACCGGAACTGTACGACCCGGATTACCGGAACTAAAACCACCCCCATTCCAGACAACAATCAACAATCAAACTGTAATTTTCAACGTTATGCTATCAGATCTGGGCACTTCGATAATTCTAGTACCGATAATCGCCGTATTAGGCAACGTCGCTATAGCCAAAGCCTTCGGTAATTCCCCCAAATTAAAACTTTGATGATTCGTTACCGTGACAATCGGAGACTGTTTTATTCTTGTTGCTTTTCAGTTGTAACACTCTCTAGCATTGTCATGGTAACGGATCGACAAATAGTTACAGAATACGACTGTTCAATTAAATTAAATTAAGCTGTATTGTAGCTAGCGGTCAGATGATCGACGCAACTCAAGAATTATTAACGTTATCTTTGTGTAACATAATCGGCTCGTTTGTTTCATCAATGCCGATTACTGGATCATTTTCACGGTCTGCTGTAAATCACGCTAGTGGTGTACAAACCCCCTTCGGTGGTATCTTCACCGGAATTATGGTCTTGTTGGCGTTAACGTTCCTAACGCCTTATTTCACCTACATACCGAAAGCTTCCCTGGCTGCGGTCATAATCAGCGCTGTTATATTTATGATTGAATACGAAATTGTTAAGCCAATGTGGCGTTCTAGTAAGAAAGATTTGATCTCAGCGTGTGCCACGTTTATTTGTTGTTTAATAATCGGCGTCGAATACGGAATTCTTGTAGGAGTTGGTATCAATATCATTTTCTTACTGTACCCGTCAGTAAGACCCACAGTTTACATCGATAAAGTTGAAGTAATCGTTATTGATTCCTTTGTAAATTATAATTAATTATTTTATAATTCTAGACTGATAATAAGCTCGATTATATTCGAATAACTCCCGGTAATAGCCTCTACTTTCCGGCTGTCGATTTTATTAAAACTAGTGTGGCTCGAATTGGCGTTAATTCCAAACACCTACCGATAGTCATCAATTGTCGTTACATCTTCGGTAAAATTGTTAACTCCCACAGTCAATAAATGAAAAGAATTGTTTTGTAGGGGCCGATTTTACCGCAGCTAAAGGTATTTCAGCGTTAATCAACGAATTCTCGTTGAGGCAACAGAAATTATACTTCATGAATACACGCGAAGAGGTCCGGTTTATCTTCAAGAATGTCTGCAATTCGGACTTTCAATCGTTTAGCAGTAAAGAAGAATTAGAACAACAATTAGAAGGTGAGTTATTTGATTATTTTCGATTCTTGTGATAATTGTGTGGATTGTAGCGGATCGGCGGAAGGAATTGGAGGGTGAAGAAGCCAAATTGATGGACAATTGGCGCAGTTCTCTCGTTGAATTAAACGATATTTCCTGCAATTCTAGACGAATCAATATTGTCGATTCTTAATCAAATAAATTAATATTAAAAGTAACAATTTTGAATTAAGCGCCTTTCAAGAACACGTTAGCCAACTTGTATAACTAAATCCCCCAGTATTCACCACTATTTCTAGATTTTAATACGAATATCGTTACTAATAATCGAATATTTGAATTTGTGGATAATTAGTACAATTTTCTAAATTTTATCAATTAGAAATTCTAATCGATATGTATATTCTAATTTGGAATATAAATTTTATTATAGTAGAATCGGTGTATAGTGTGTTGCCTATCTGTCGGTGCCAACCTGAGTAAATTCCCTAAAGTTGTCATTTAGTTGACATTTCGTTCGTAAAGATGGAGGTCGTTTGTCTGGTAGTTTGTGATTTTTCTTAAATTAGGTACGGTTTTTTAATTATCCTTTAATTAAACAAAACGTTAATTTAATTCCACAATTAATTCGAATTAATTGCAATTGGAGATAGTCGATATCGTTAATGTTCGAATTATTTCGGAATTATTGCGGATTTGCGTTAAAATAATAAAAAAAAATCGAACGAAAGTTGTAAGAATACTGTTAGATTTCTAATTCTTTTCATTATATTGTTGTTTTTCTTCGATTTTTTCTCTATTTCGATAAATAACGAAAATTCTCGATAGTAATTAGTTCAGAACCATTGATAATTAAGGACGTGATGTCAGCTTTCTAAATAATTGAATTGTGCAAATTGTAACGGCCGAATTATCCGCATTTTATTACAAAAAAAGAAACAATAACGTTTCTAGTAAGAATCTAGCGATATTTGTAACGAAAAATCGAATTATCATCAAATTAAAGTTCAATCAAAACAAAACCTGATTCTCTTTGTTTTCATATTATTCAATATTGAAGTAATGGCGTCAAACAGTGATGGTAGTGGAAGTAATGGTGAGTTAATTTAATCAAAACTAAAGCGAATTTTATTAATTTTCCTATTTTGTATGGGAATTAAGGCACTTTACCCCGAAATTTCACATTGAACACATCCCGAGATTACGATAGTTTGAAACAACAATATGAGAAAACCAACAACGAATTGACCAGTTCGAGGAGACGATGTGATCACGCTTTGAACGTAAGTTGGATTTTCCAAATTTTCCCCAATTTTCCTCAAAAAACAAAGAATTTCCAAAAAAAAAAACAAAGTAGGCTATCGAAAAACAAAGAATTTGACAGATCGATTCGTTTTTGTTTTGCTGTTAATCTGTCAAAATTTGACCGACTTTCCGATCCAGAAAAATCCCAATTTTACCGTAAAACAACAATTATCCACTTTATTACAATAATTACTAACCCATTAACAATAATTATTAATAATAATAGTGATTATAATTGATTGTGATTATTGAAATTAACATAACCTCAATATGTTGTTGGGGGTGTTCGTGTAGGATTTGGATTATTATCGGGAACAACACAGGGCGGCAATGAATCAATTAGAGGTAACATCACAAGATTCGGCAACGTTACGCACAAAATATGCTGAATTATTATCAGATAAACAACGTTTAGAACAGGAGAATCAACGTTTACGAAACGAATTGGAGAATTATCGTGATAAAGATGGTAGTACTACGGCTTCAACGATTACAACAACTACATCTGGTTATTTAACGAGTAATAATACTGATACTTTGTATACATCACCGAATCAAGCGTTATCTAAATTGGAATTAGCCAAAGATGAGAATAATCGATTGGCTAAACAGTTGGAATTGATGGATCAGGAACGAAAGGATGCTGTAAGTTTATTTAATTTTAGTTGTTTTGTTTATAATTAGTTTTTTGTGGATTAGCAACGGGAGATTGCTAGTTTGAAGCAACAAGTTGTGAAATTGTATAAAGCCAATCAGAAGATACTCCAACAATATGAGGAAGCAGAGAAGCAAATGTTGGCGATTAAAATCAAAGCGAATAAAGATGTGAAACGTTTAACTGAAGATCGTAATGCTACATTAGCTGAATATACATTAGTGATGAGTGAACGTGATCAAGTCCATAAAGAAATGGAGAAATTAAGTGAAGATTTAGCACAAGCATTAAAAAAAGGTAAAATGTTAGATGCTGATAATCAAGAATTAGCCGGTGAAAAACAAGCAATCAGTTATCAATTAGAATCGTTACGTCGTGAAATAGCTAGTGCATTATATGAACGTGATAAAGCAATAAAAGAATGTAATGAATTACGTGAAAAATTTGGTGATTTAAGTGGTGTATGTAATGATGATAATCGTAGACGTGAACAAACAAGATCACGTTTATTAGATAGTTTAGGTAATATTGTACATAATGATATTAATATAGGACGTAAAGATTCATTACAAAATGATGTACGTTCAATTAATCAACGACAACGTTTAGATAATTTAGATCAAGCTAATCAAGAATTAGAATCATTACGGAAATCATTAGATAAAGCACAAAGTGAATTATCTGAAGCAATACAAGAGGCTGAAGTATCAAAAGGACGGCGTGATTGGGCATTTTCTGAACGTGATAAAATTGTACAAGAACGTGAAAGTATACGTACATTATGTGATAATATGCGTAAAGAACGTGATCGTGCTGTTAGTGAATTAGCTGAATCATTACGTGAATCGGATGCTATAAAAAAACAACGTAATGAATTATTGAAAGAGGTTAAAGCTTTAAAAGAAATGTTGGAAGCCCATATGGTTGATCGTGATGATGATCAAACATTTAATCATCATAATAATATAAATAATACAAATAATAATTATGATGATAGTTTAGAAATTTTAGAAATCGAATTGACTTATGATAATTTAACAACAACAACAACAGCATCCGATTTAGGTTTAGAATTGGTTGGTGGCCGTGATGATCCACAATTTCCTGGTGATGGTAGTGTTTATGTTGCTTCAGTTGCTGAAGGTTCAATAGCTGATGGGAAATTACGTCCAAATGATCGTATACAACGTGTTAATGATGTTGATTGTAGTACAGTATCAAGACGTATGGTATTAGAAGCAATACGTGCTAGTTTACCAATAACAAGAATGGTAATTAATAGAAAACGTAGACGTTTCCCAAGTCCACCACCAATATTACCAACACAAGTAACAAAATGGGTACATACAGCTAGATTAGTACCAGGTTGTCATGGTTTAACATTAAATATGGGTGTTTATATTAGTCGTATTAGTGATGGTAGTTTAGCTGCAAGAGATAAAAGTTTATCAGTTGGTGATCGAATTCTTAGAGTACGTACAAAATTGTCTAATTTAATCACAAAACTACAGGGTGAGTCAAGAGAGTGGCCTATTCAAAGTATCACCTTTAATTGATTTTTAGAGCGTAGGTTCACTTCTTATTTCAACCATTTGTCGATAATACAAAAAATCGATTTTCTATATAGTATTTAAAATAAATCTTGAAAGATAATTTATTTTACTTACAATTAGTTGAAATATTAAATTCAAATTGGGATTAACTTTCTTTTAAAATTTATTTATGATTCATTGGTAATTCTGATAGTAATCTGTATTACCAACAAGTGGTTGAAACAAAAAGACGACCTACGTTTATAATGTTCACAGCCGACTGTGAAGAGGATTATTGTAAACCCTATTGAAGAGATTCTAATTAATGGAGTTTCTGAAATTTTACAACTGTTTATCTGCTTGAACTACCCTTAAAAATATTTTCTCCGCCCAATCAACCCTAGCTATAAGGTTGAATAATCAATTTTCATATTTAAAATAGAATAGTTGCTTTTTATTGAATATTTAGAGTCTATGGTAGAATTGAAGGGGATTTTAATAATATAACTTATGGTTTATCGCGTTTATAGTTTTTCAGGAATTTCTAGTTTTTCTGAAATTTTCAATTTTGTAGTGTCCGTTTGAAAAATTCGCATATTTTATAAACTATAGCGTTTAAATGATTAAAATTTGGAATTCTAATAGTATAAATATTGTAGTTTCTACCAAATTTTACAGAATTGGATTATCTTTCAGCGTTTCGCTAAAATAAATTTTTTTTTCAGGCAATTTTAAACGATAATATCTGTCTTATTTTGAATAGACTACCGTATTATTTATAAGTTTGGATAGGGGAAAATTCTGTATCGGGTTATATTAGTGTTTCGTATACTCATCTAATAATTTTTCAGTTATTTAAAATTTCAGGTTCCGTTAATTTTCTTCCTTTTCTGAAATGATTTAATATCAAGTCGCCTTTGATTGAATAATCCATTTATAAAGAAATGCATAGAAGGCTTAGCTTAACTGTCACAGTTGAGGTTATTGTTGAATATTTTACGTGTTTTTTCAGTAATTTCAGCAATTTTTCATGAAAAAAATCCAGTCAATTTCAATTTATTTAATTATCAATTTCTTCTATTGTTTTTCATTTAAATTTTAAACTATAATATCTCTTATTTTGAACAGAATTTCATATTTTTCTTTATAGATTTGAATAGGGGAAAAGTCTGTATCGAACTGAATTTGTGTTTCCTATATCCATTTCTAATAATTTTTCAGTTATTTAAATTTTTCAGTTTTCATTAATTTCTTGTTTTGTCTGAAATTATTTAGTATGTAGTCGTCTTTGATTTAATAATTCGTTTATAAAGAAATGCATAGAAGGCTTAGCAAAATGACAACTGTAATAATTGAGGTTATTGTTGAATATTTTACCTGTTTTTCAGTGATTTCATTAATTTTTACATGAAAAAAACACGAATCTGATAAATTTCGATTTAATTAATTATCAATTTCTTCTATTTTTCATTTAAAAAGTTTAAAATAATTAAATATTTAAATTGTGACAATTGAATTGACAGTTGTTTTGCCCAGCCTTCCATGTTTTATTACTTTCTTTCAGGCGAAAAAATAGTTGAAACTGAAAAATTATTAGAAATAAGTATGGCGAATACTAATAAAATTTAATATAGAATATAATTGTTTTTCAGAAATTTTCTCCGTTTTGAAAATTTTAATTTTGCTGTTTGATGAAAAAATTTATATCTTTGCGATTATTGCTTCTATTCGATCAAAATTTGAAACTTAAATAGCCCAAATTGTGTACTTTGAGTCAAATTTTATAAAATATCATCTTTCAGCGTTCAATTGATATCGTTCAATTGTTCCAGCCGCTTCCTGAAGTAGAATATCTTTCTTATTTTAAATACAACTCCTATTTTTCTTTAGCAGTTGAATAGACAAAAATTGAGTACCTATTTATCTAAATCTATTTCTAGTAATTTTTCAGTTATTTAAAATTTTCAAAATTTATCTGAAATTGTCTAGTATCTAGTCCTCTATGCCTTAATAATTCGTTTATATACAAACGCATAGAAGGCTTAGCAAAATGACATTAAATGTCACAATTGAGGTTATTGTTGGATATTTAACATATTTTTTTAGTAATTTCAGCAAATTTTACATGAAAAAAATCCAATTAATTTCAATTTATTTAATTATAAATTTGTTCTATTGTTTTGATTAAAAAATAAATAAAAATAATGATTTAAATGTCAATTGTGGCAGTTGCATTGAATGTTGTTTTGCTAAGCCTTCTAGGATTTAATATTTTATTTCAGGAGGAAATTGTTGAAATTGAAAATTTTGAATTACTGAAAAATTATCAAAGATACGGAATATTAATACAGTTTTATATAGAGTTTTTTTCTCTATTCAGTAAATTACAAAAGAAAACAACGTGCTCCATTTAAAATAAAAAAGATACTATAGTTAGAAAATGGCTTGAAATTAACCATAAATTTCAGCTGAACGCTGAAAGATAATTAAATTGTATGTAATTTTACTTAAAATAGATAGTTTGTGGTATTTGAGATCCACATTTTGATTGTCTAGCAGTCATAGTTTCAAAGATTTGAATTTTTTAAATCAAAGACTACAAAATCAAAAATTTCAGAAAAATTCAAAATTCCTGAAATACTTAAAATAAGAATGTAAACTACACTATTCCATAGAACAACGAAAATATTTTTCAAAGGTAGTTTAAGTGGAAAAATAGCTGCAAACCAAATTTCAGAAACTTCTCAACTTTTTGACTCTCCCTGTAATTTGTGATCGAATTAATTATCAATAATTAATTAATTATTAATTAATTTATAGATAAACGAGAAATCAATGGATGAAATCGAGAGTATCCATGAAGCAATGCGTGTATTAAATGATGATTCAGTTGATGTTATTACAGTAACNTTGCATTGAATTTTGTTTTGCTAAGCCTTCTAGGATTTAATATTTTATTTCAGGAGGAAATCGTTGAAATTGAAAATTTTGAATTACTGAAAAATTATCAAAGATAGGGAATATTAATACAGTTTTATATAGAGTTTTTTTCTCAATTCAATAAATTACAAAAGAGAACAAGGTGTTCCATTTAAAATAAAAAAGATATTATAGTTAGAAAATGGCCTAAAGTTAACCATAAATTTCAGCAAAACGCTGAAAGATAATTAACTTGTATGAACTTTGACCTAAAGTACATAGTTTGTGGTATTTGAGTTCTACATTTTGATTGTCTAGCAGTAATAGTAAGATTTGAATTTTTTAAATCAAAGACTACAAAATCAAAAATTTCAGAAAAATTCAAAATTCTTGAAATAAGAAAGCAAATCATACTATTCCATAGAACAACGAAAATATTTTCCAAAGGTAGTTCGGGTGGAAAAATAGCTGTAAACCAAATTTCAGAAACTTCTCAACTTTTTGGCCCATCCCGTAATTTGTGATCGAATTAAACTACAGTTGTCAATTATCAATAATTAATTAATTATTAATTAATTTATAGATAAACGAGAAATCAATGGATGAAATCGAGAGTATCCATGAAGCAATGCGTGTATTAAATGATGATTCAGTTGATGTTATTACAGTAACAGCATTAAAAATTAGCCATCCAGAATGTCCGAATGTTTTTACACCAGTACGTCGACATAAACGTGAAAATCGTAGTTCACAAACTGATGAACATGATTATTTACAACATGTTGTTAATCAACAAGAGAAAAATAATAGTGGTGCATGGTTAAAAGAGAAAATCGATTTTATGCGCGGCCGACGACATACAAAAGATAACGATAAAAAGAAATACAATCGTAATAGTTCACCAAGTCCATTAGAATTAAGCGGTGGTCCCGAACAGGCAATAGCCGAATTAGATTTAGTATTAGATAGTTATCGTGGTAATAATACTAGTAATAATAGTAATATTGGTACAGTTAAACGGGCTAAACGTAATAATAACGGTATAAAAGAACAAGAAAAAAATGGTGGTACTTGGCCGAAAGCTAGAGCTGCTGCTTTATTACAACCAGTTATTGGTAGTACTGTTGTTGCACGGAAAAAAGAACGTCCAGCTTTAAGTTTATTGAAAGAATCAACTAACGATTGTTATCGTAATTCAACACCAGTACCGCTATCTTTAGTATCGGTAGCAACATCGAATACAACAACAACAACGAATCGACATTCAGTTTATAAAAGTATCGATAGTACTAGTAGTAATACAACTAATAATAATAATAATATTAATAATAATGGTGGTAATAGTGGTAATTTTAGTAATATTGGTGATTCGTTTGAGAAATTACGTTTACCACCAACAACGAATCGTTTAAGTACCAATTTAACATCTGATAATAGTTTAGATTATCCGGTACATCGTTATATAGAGAAAGATATTTATTATAAAAAATATAAACCGAATTTAACTAAATATCTATTTGATTGTGATAATAATGGTGATAATACAACAATAATACCACCACCATCACATTCACGTATCCATAGTCAATTATGGAGTAGTAATGGTGGGCCACGTTTACAATTTCCACCACATCATCATCCATATACAACACCACAATTACAACAAACTATACCACCACCAACAACAACAACAAATGATCATCTACGTGATAGTTTTAGTTTTGAACCACCATTATATCATAATCACAATCATAATCACCATCATCATCATCATTTACATCAACATAGTCCATCGGTTGATGGTAGTTCAACTAATAATATAATCAATCGTAAAACTGGCCAACAATCACCAGCTTATCGTGAACCGGATTTATTAGAAATTGGTACGTTTCCACGTAAACGTGAAAATCAACGTATACGTATCCCATCGAATCCTAGTGTTACATCGAAAGTTAGTACTGGTAGTATTGAACGTAGTTCAGAACGTGGTAGTCCAATGCCGATATTTCATGTTGAAGTATTAAGTCCTGGTGAAGCTGGTAGTACTACTACAAATAATCCAACAAATACAGTCATCAATAGTGGTAATAAAGAGTATTGTTCGTGGATTAGTAATGGACAATATAAACCATTACCGGGTGAATTGAGACGTGTCCATATTGATAAATCAAATGAACCGTTAGGTATACAAATTAATTGTCCAGAAAGTGGTGGTATATTTGTATCAACTGTTAATGATAATAGTTTAGCTAGTAGAGTTGGTTTACAAATTGGTGATCAATTATTGGAAGTTTGCGGTATTAATATGAGAAATGCTACATATAATTTAGCAGCTAATGTTTTACGACAATGCGGTAATTCTATAACAATGTTAGTTCAATATAGTCCTGATAGTGAGTGTTATTTGTTTTGTTTATTGTTTAAATTTGTTGAATTAATTGTTTTTAGAATATCATGAATTAGGTGGTTCCGGTTCTTGTACGGATACTAGTTCGAATGGTGATGATGGTGATGGTGAAGTGACACCGTGTAATTCACCAAAAGAAGTACGTAAATCACATCCTGTTAGTATTGGTAGTTTACCACCAACGAATAGTTTGATACGTAGTGGACAACAAACTGGTACTTTACAACGACAAAATACAAATTCTAGGTTTTTATTTCGATTTATACAGGATGAGCTAAAAAAGTGGCCTATTAATTGTATGTGTGCCACGCTATTCCTCTGCAGTAGCCTATGACTTTGAAAACGTATGTCGACTTCTTGATTCAGTTCAGTAATCTGCATTACTGACAATCTGTTTAAACAAGAGGTTGTCGGTAATGCAGATTATTTAGTTGAAACAAGAAACTGACCTACGTTTTCAAAGTCATAGGCTACTGCGAGGAGGAATAGCGTGGCAAACATGGTACTATAATTCGACTACTTTGAAAACGTAGGTCTGCTTCTTGTTTCAACAGTTTGTCGGTAATGTAGATAACTGTCGGTTATCGATTCCCCCATAACCCGATTAAAATTTTCTAGTATTTCAGTGAATTTTGAAAGAAAATTTATTTTATTTTGGAAATTTCTATAAATTTTCTTTTAAAATTTATTAATAATTCACGGTCGATAACTACAGTAATGACAGTAATCTATATTATCAACAAACGGTTGAAACAAGAAGACGACCTACGTTTACAAAGTTCACAGCCTACTGTGAAGAGGATTGTAAACCCTATAGAAGAGATTCTAATTAATGGGAGTTTCTGAAATTTTACAACTGTTTATCTGCTTGAACTACCCTTAGAAAATATTTTCACCGCCCAATCAATCCTAGCTATAAGGTTGAATAATCAATTTTCATATTTAAAATAGAATAGTTGCTTTTTATTGAATATTTAGAGTCTATAGTAGAATTGAAGGAGATTTTAATAACATAACTTATGGTTTATAGCGTTTATAGTTTTTCAGGAATTTCGAGTTTTTCTGAAATTTTCAATTTTGTAGTGTGTTTGAAAAATTCGCATATTTTAAAAACTATAGCGTTTAAATGATTAAAATTTGGAATTTTAATAGTATAAATATTGTACTTTCTACCAAATTTCACAGAATTGGATTATCTTTCAGCGTTTAGCTAAAATATATTTTTCTTTCAGGTAATTTTAAACGATAATATCTGTCTTATTTTGAACAGACTACCATATTATTTATAAGTTTGTTTAGGGGAAAATTCTGTATAGGGTTGTATTAGTATTTCCTATACTCATCTAATAATTTTTCAGTTATTTAAAATTTTCAGGTTCCATTAATTTTCTTCCTTTTCTGAAATTATTTAGTATCAAGTCGCCTTTGATTGAATAATCCATTTATAAAGAAATGCATAGAAGGCTTAGCTTAACTGTCACAGTTGGGGGTTATTGTTGAATATTTTACATGTTTTTTCAGTAATTTCAGCAATTTTTCATGAAAAAAATCCAGTTAATTTCAATTTATTTAATTATCAATTTCTTCTATTGTTTTTCATTTAAATTTTAAACGATAAGATCTCTTATTTTAAATAGAATTTCATATGTTTCTTTATAGATTTGAATAGGGGAAAATTCTGCATCGAGCTGAATTAGTGTTTCCTATACCCATTTCTAATAATTTTTCAGTTATTTAAATTTTTCAATTTTCATTAATTTCTTTCTTTGCCTGAAATTATTTAGTATCAAGTCGCCTTTGATTTAATAATCGGTTTATAAAGAAATGCATAGAAGGCTTAGCAATATGACAACTGTAATAATTGAGGTTATTATTGAATATTTTACCTGTTTTTTCAGTAATTTCAGCAATTTTTGCATGAAAAAAACACGGATCTGATTAATTTCGATTTAATTAATTATCAATTTCTTCTATTTTTCATTTAAAAAGTTTAAAATAATTAAATATTTAAATTGTGACAGTTGAATTGACAGTTGTTTTGCCCAGCCATCCATGTTTTATTACCTTTTTTCAGGCGAAAAAATAGTTGAAATTGAGAATCTTAAATAACTGAAAAATTATTAGAAATAAGTATGGGGAATACTAATAAAATTTAATATAGAATATAATTGTTTTTCAGAAATTTTCTCCGTTTTGAAAATTTTAATTTTGCTGTTTGATGAAAAAATTTATATCTTTGCGATTATTGCTTCTATTCGATCAAAATTTGAAACTTAAATAGCCCAAACTGTGTACTTTGAGTTAAATTTTATAAAATACCATCTTTCAGCGTTCAATTTGATATCATTCAATTGTTTCAGCCGCTTTCTGAAGTAGAATATCTGTCTTATTTTAAATACAATTCCTATTTTTCTTTAGCAGCTGAATAGACAAAAATTCAGGATCTATTTATCTATACTTATTTCTAGTAATTTTTCAGTTATTTAAAATTTTCAAAATTTGTCTGAAATTGTCTAGTATCTAGTCCCCTGTGCCTTAATAATTCGTTTATAAAGAAACGCATAGGAGGCTTAGCAAAATGACGTTAAATATCACAATTGAGGTTATTGTTGAATATTTTACATATTTTTTTTAGTAATTTCAGCAAATTTTACATGAAAAAAAATCTGATTAATTTCATTTTAATTATCAGTTTGTTCTATTGTTTTCCATTTAAATCGTCTAAAATTAATTAAATATTTAAATGTTAATTGTGACAATTGAATTGACAGTTATTTTGCCAAGCCTTCTACGTTTTTATGACTTTTTTTTTTCAGGAAAACAAGTTAAAACTGAAATTTTTGACTAGCTGAAAAACTAAAAGAGATAAATATAATTTGACATGGATTTTTTTCTCTATCCGGAAGTTTATAGAAAAATATATTGTTGTATTTAATACATGAAAGATTTGGCTCAAACAAAAATTCATTTCAGTTAAACGCTGAAAGGTAATTAAATTCTATAAAATGTGACTTTAATTTGAATTTAAAATTTTGATTGCTTAGTAGGAATTTTAATCAAACACTACAAAATTAAAAATTCCGGAAGCAATTCAACTGGAAAAACAGTTGTAAACCAAATTCCATGAATTAGAACTCTAATTATACTGATAATAGACCATCCTTTCGACTCACCCTGTATTGTCTTATATTAATTATTAATTTATTGTTATTTTAATAGAGACGATGATGAGCCTCGTTATTTATATATAGAAACATTAAAAACATCAAATTTGGGTATATCATTGGTTGGTGGTAATGCTGCTGGTATTTTTATCCATTCTGTACAACCCGATTCATTGGCGTATCATGCTGGTTTAAGAACTGGTGATCAAATTTTAGAATATAACGGTAGTGATTTAAGGAATGCAACTGCAGAAGAAGCCGCTTATGAATTAGCAAAACCAGCTGATAAAGTTACTGTATTAGCTCACTATCGTATCGATCGTATGTTAATTTATTTTCAATTAATAATTAATTAATTTTGATAAATTTAAGGTTATAATGAGATTAAAGATAAACCAGGTGATAGTTTATATGTACGTTGTGGTTTCGATCGTCCTGGTAATGAATTAACTGAACCACCCCAATTATCATTCGCTAAAGATGATGTTTTATATGTTGATAATACAATGTTTAATGGTGTACCAGGACAGTGGCGTGCATGGCGTTTAGATGGCGAAGGACGTCGACAACAATGCGGTATTATACCGAGTAAATATAAAGTTGAAGAAGAATTATTATTAAGACGTGGTGCTGATCCGGATCAAACAACAACAACATCGACAACAACTCAAACAACAACAAATAGTAATCGTTCAATATCATCCGGTGTATTACCGCCACGTCGTAGTTTTTTCCGGCGTAAAAAACATCAACGCCATTCGAAAGAATTGGCGAGTTTTTGTAGTCTAGCCGGTCCCGGTTGGTATTCAGATGGTGGTTCATTACATGAAGAACCAGCACCACCGCCAGCTTATCAACGTGTTGAACGTTTAACACGACCCGAATTTCGACCAGTTCTCGTTCTTGGACCTTTAGCCGAATGTGTTGTTGATAAATTGGTAAATTAGGTAATTTATTAATGGAGAAATTCTATTATTGGGTTTGTTTATAGGTGAGTGATTTTCCGGATGAATTCGGTCGGGCACCAGCCGAAACACGTCGTTGTTCACAAGCTCAATTAGATCGTGAATTAGCCGATGGACATTTAGTTGAATATCGCCGACGTGGCAGTTGTTGGGAATGTGTAACTGTAGCAGCTGTACGTCAAGTATCAAGGGCACGTTTACATTGTATGTTGGATATTGCAGCTAGTAGTGTTGAACGTTTACATCGACATCGTATCTTTCCTGTTGTTTTATTAATTAAATTTAAAACAACAAAACAAATACGTGAAGTTAAAAAAGATGCTGTACGTTATAGTTTAGATAAATTGTCGGAGAAAGCGGCAAAAGAAATGTTCGAACATGGACATAAATTAGAGGCTGAATATCGACATTTAGTTACAGCTGTTGTATCGGCTGGTGCTAATGTTGCACATGTTTGTGCACAAGTTAAGGCAGCTGTTGATGCTGAACATAGAAAAAGCCAATGGGTTCCTGTTGGTTAATTAATTTAATTAATTATTAATGATAAAGGTAGGTGCCAAATTGGATTATTTTTACAATAAATTAAGCAACAAGAAATAAAGTGCCTTGTGCTTTTTTGATAATCGATTTTTACGTGACAATTTCGAGATTATATCTAAACGATTTTTATATATTTTATAATAATTACACTTATCATATTTAAAGGCCGCAGTATATTCGATCCAGCAGCCAATTTACCAATATTTATAATTATTTTTTAATAAATTGAAATTTAATCAATTCAAATGATTTGAGCGGAATTAAACAGCATTTCAAGAAACAAACTGGCCGGTTTCGTTTTAGGAAATTTCGATTAATTTTCGAGTTATAGTGGAGAATTTAGAGGAATTTGTGTTATAATTTGCTTTGATTTTCTGTATTTTCCTTGCAATTTGAACAATTTTGTCTATTTTTTCAAATCTTCCATCTTTTAGTTTTCCAAAAAATTGATTTATTCCCTTTGATTTCTACAATTTGATGCGATATCTCATTGAAAATCCGAAAATTAGAAGACTTATGTGAGAATTTTCCGACAAACATGCGTATGTTCGGGTACTATTTTCTTATGTTAAATGTGGTAATTTTATGATAAAATTCACATCGATTTGTAGAATATTTTATGAATTTTCCAAAAATTTCAATTTTCGCTTTGAGACTCTTGAAATTTCCTGGAAAATTCGTTTGAAAGGGGAACACGCCTTGTCTGTCGATGCCATCTGAGAATTTTCCGATAAACATGCGTATGTTCGGGTACTATTTTCTTATGTTAAATGTGGTAATTTTATAATAAAATTCACAACGATTTGTAGAATATTTTATGAATTTTCCAAAAATTGCAATTTCCGTTGTGAAATTCTTGAAAATTCTTGGAAAATTCGTTTGAAAGGGGAACACGTCTTGTCTGTCGATGCCAGATAGTGAACTTTTAAGTATTTAGCCATTAGGGGGGTTGTCAAACTTGTCCTACTAGGGTCTTCTACAGACTTCAATAGAGGTTCGCTAACTTAGAGTGTTCAAGTTTATATCATGCGGCATAGAGAACGCATCTCCTCACATGTCTATCATCTCAATAAAGCCGATTACTGTCAGAAACAGTCTCCATCTTAGAAACATCTGAAAATTTAGGCCAAATTTTGCGAAAAAATATGCAAATATGATTACTTTGCACCAAAACTTCAAAAATTGTCTCCATTTTAGGAAAATCTGAAAATTTAGGCCAAATTTTGCGCCAAAACCTACAATAATTTCATCGAGTTTCCGAAAATTGTCATGTTTGTTGGGAAATTTTCGAAAATTCTTGGAAAATTCGTCCAAAAAGCGAACGTTTCTGCCTAACCGTAGACTAGTTTTAGTACAGTTGATATTGAAATGCGTTATTTTAGGTTAGATTCTGTAAGATTGAGCGCCCATCCGTTAGGTGGGTTGTCAAACTTAAGTTACTAGAAAAATTCGTCGAAAAAACACACCTGTCTAACCGTAGACTAATTCTAGTGTAGGGGCATTTGGTATTGAAATGCGTTATTTTAGGTTAGATTTTGTAAGATTGAGCGTCCATCCGGTTGGTGGGTTGCCAAACTTGAATTACTAGAAACCGTAGGGAGTCTAGTCTATAGATTTTGAATTGTCCAGCTTATACCATTTCGCAAAAAGAACCACACCATCGATCTACAGTCGGACAAAAGCATGCCTCTCGGGGGAATTTTCCAAGAATTTTCAAAAATTTCGCAAGAAACATGACAATTTTCGGAAAACTAATAAAATTCTCTAGGAACTGTTGTAAGTTTAATTGTGAAATAATTTTGTTTAATTTATGGAAATAATTCTGGAATACATTTGTATTTATTGGAGAATTTCCCTAATTTTCCGAAATTGGATTTCCCTTGTTGCCATACCCTCCCTTTTCCATAAGCTTAAATGGAGTATTATAGAATTGTTTATCTTTGGAATTGTAGAAATGGAAATGTTTCCAAATTTTTTATCAATTTTCTGAAACACTAACAATATTGGAAAAGTCTGCAAATTTGAAAATTTTCTATCAAAATCTACAATTTCAATGCAAAATCAACAATATTGTTCGGCATTATGGAAAATAGAGAAAATTATAAGGAATTATAACAGAAAAATGCTTCTACATTTTCCTCGATAACTCGATAATTAAATTTTCCAAAATGGAAAACGTGCCCTGCTCCGTGAAATAATTTTTCCAATTTAATTTAAATAATTTCAATCCATTAAAAAACGAATGACGGAATTGTAAATATTGCCATTTTCGCTCGTTGGATCGAAAAATTTCCTGCAGACCCCTTAAAACTCACTATTTACAGTATTTTCGCTTGTTTATTGTAAATATTTGTAAAAGTTTTAATCATTTTAAAGGTGGTTGTATATTAATTTTTCTCTTCTGTGATTATATTATCGTTTCTGATATATATTCTTTTAAAGAATCCAAATAAACAAGATTTTTTCTATTGAAATACCTCGATTTTATTTCGCCTTATCCACAAATTGATGAAAAATCCCCAGTCTGTCCCCGATTTTTGTGTTGTGCGTATCGTCAATAAAAGAAATGTCCCAAATTTATGTCAGTGGTCGTCGAATTAATCGAAAGAAATCCACAAATCCCTACGCAAAATTATCGTATCGTCAACTGCAAAAAGTGGCGAGAACTATGAACCTGCCCACTTATCCTCGAGTAATTTCTATCTGTTATTGTGTTGAAATTGTAGGAAAATTAACGATTAATTCCAGTTTAAACTACTGTTAGCTTTGGTGATTGCCAAATCGATCGATAGGGCGGATATGGTGAATCTCATTCAAAATTATCTAACAATGAACGAACAAATTGACAAAGCCGAGACGATCGTTCAAGATAACGACGTATCGGTTATTGTTTGTAATTCAACAGGGGATAATTTCGTTGAAATCCTCGATAGTGGAGGAAATTTAGAAAATTCCGTGGAAATTGCCGATGAAAGTGCCTCGAAAGGTTTCAATCTCTGTGAAGTGGTGCAGATTTTGGGCGGGCGAAATGAATGAAATTTATTGTAATGTAAGTGATGTATTTTTCTATATTTATTATTGCATTATTTCTATTTATTCGTGTTATATTTTCTTGAAATGTTTATAAATAGATAAAGTACGTTAAAAAAATGAATTGTTGAATAAAACATTTGTATTACATTCGTTTTTGCTGCTCCAGTAGAATTCAACAAATCTCTCCTTCATGTTTTGTGACAAGTTACAAATTTCCAGTAGAGAAACTTGACGCTGTTATCAGCTTATCATTTTTCATACCGAATTCTTTATTTTCTAGTGTAAATAAATATGCAAAAACCACAATTTTTGTTGTATGTAGGAAATCTATAGGGTGAGCCAAGAGAATGGCCTTAAACTAAAAGGAGTTTGATGGGCGTTCCTGAAATTTGGTAAGCTCTGTTGGTTTTCAGTAATTTTCATTTTCGATCTTGTAGGGTTTGATTAAACAAATTCATGCTTCTGTGTGTTTTCAGTCAAATTTTACAGAATTGAATTATCATTCAATTTGGCTGAAATTATCAATTTCAGCCAATTTTCAAACTGCCATATCTCTCATTTTAAATGGAACACCTCTATTGGATAGAGAACGTTATTAGCGTTCCCGATACCAATCCCTAATAATTTTCCAGTTATTTTAGATTTTCAATTGCAACCAATTTTCCTCCTGAAAAGAATATTTTTGATATAATCTTTCTCCTGAAAAGAATATTATTGATATAATTTGATAATTAAATCAAAATTAATTGTGTGAATTAATCGTGTGAAACTTGCTGAAATTGCTGAAAAAACATGTGAAATATTCAGCAATTACCTCAATTGTGACAGTTAATGTCATTTTACACTAAGCCTTCCTTCATTTCTTCATAGGCGGATTATTAAAACGTAGACAATTTCAGAGATATGAGAAAATTAATGGCAACTGAAAGTTTTAATTAAATGGAAAAAATAGGGGTAGGTCAATACATTTCGATACAGATTTTTTTTCATCTAATCCTATAAAGAATAATGTGTTCAATTAAAAATAAAACTGCCTGAAAGAAAAATTAATTTCAGCTAAACAATGAAATATAATTGAATTCTGTAAAATTTGGCAGAAAGTACAATATTTATATTGTTCGAACTCTAAATTCGAATTATTCATGGTTTCTGAAATTCGAATTTTTCAAACAAATTCCTAAATTGAGAATTTCAGAAAAATTCATAATTCCTGAAAAACTATTAATGCTAAATCATAAGTCACTTCCCTCCGATTTCACCGTAGAATCTAAATATGCAATAAATATACCGTTTCGTTTAAAATCAGGAACTAGAGTGGATTACCCCATATACCGGGGGTTGGTAGAACAATGAAAATACTCTCTAAGGGTAGTTTAGATGTAAAAACAGCTATAAACCCAAATTCAGAAACTTCAAATTAGAACTCTTTATATAGGGTGCATAATCCTTGCAATAGGCTGTGGGTTTGTAAACGTAGGTCTGCTTTTTGCTTCAACCGTTTGTTGGTAATACAGATTACTGTCTTTCAAACAAATTCCTAAATTGAAAATTTCAGAAAAATTCAAAATTCCTGAAAAACTATTAATGACCATAAGTCAATTCCCTTCGATTTCACCGTAGAATCTAAATATGCAATAAATATACGATTTCGTTTAAAATAAGGAACTAGAGTGCATTACCCCATATACCGGGGGTTGGTAGAACCACGAAAATATTCTCTCAGGGTAGTTTAGATGTAAGAACAGCTATAAACTCAAATTCAGAAACTTCAGATAATTAGAACTCGGTATATAGGGTGTATAATTGCAATAGGCTGTAACTTTGTAAACGTAGGTCTGCTTTTTGCTTCAACTCTTTGTTGGTAATACAGATTACTGTCTTTCAAACAAATTCGTAAATTCAAAATTTCAGAAAAATTCAAAATTCCTGAAAAACTATTAATGACTATAAGTCAGTTCCCTTCAATTTCATTATAGAATCTAAATATGCAATAAATATACGATTTCGTTTAAAATAAGGAACTGGAGTGCATTACCCCATATACCGGGGGTTGGTAGAACAACGAAAATATTCTCTAAGGGTAGTTTAGATGTATGAACAGCTATAAACCCAAATTCAGAAACTTCAGGTTAGAGCTCGGTATATAGGGTGCATAATCCTTGCAATAGGCTGTGGCTTTGTAAACGTAAGTCTGTTTCTTGCTTCAACCGTTTGTTGGTAATTCAGATAACTGTCGACCTGTCAACCGTGTATAAATCTTGAAAGAAAGTTTATTCAAATTTTCCATCAAGTTTCATTTGAATTGGTAGAAAATTCGAATTACTAGCGCCAGTTTTTGAAGAAAACCTACAAATCGGTAACCGACAGTAATCTGTATTATCGACAAGCGGTTGGAATAAGAATCAGACCTACGTTGTCAAAGTCACAGCCTACCTTGCTCCTGATATTTGTAATCTTGGCCCACCCGGTACACAGAAATAAACGGTTTTTATGTGCGAGACACGTCTTTGGCGCGGCCACCACCGATACAACGATACAAATAATCCGCTCAATTGTTGAAAAGTCTCGTGTTTATTCCCCCAGGACCAATGGACAGAATTGGGAATTTCGTCCGGTTACAATTCTAGACGTGCGTTGTCCAAGAATTCGACCGGTTGATTTGATGATTTTTTTTTTTCATTTTAGCGATTATTAAAATCGATTATCTCGGAGACAATAACAGTTGTATAGTTTTATGTACAGCGCTATAATGCCGAAATGATGCCCAATACAAAGCAATTTTCTTTGTATAATGGTAGTCATTTGGTGGTGGGCTTCGAAATTTTTGAACAATAAAAGCGCACGGAGATGGGGCCCGATTGCGGCTATAATATTTTTTAAAAAACGATTGTTATAATAACAGTAAATTTGTAATCTATACGGGTTGGAATCATTGAAAAAAACCAATCTCAATCCAATTTCGCTGTTGTACTGTAATTATTTTGTTAAATCTAAAACTTATAGGCTATAGAGGGGCCTTAATGAATAATTTATCGAGCCCCAATTAATACCAACTTAATTATGTTCTCCCTACCAGGTACATGACAAGTAGAATTAGTAGCATAAAATACGATTTACAACATCATCTTTATGTTGTTTGAATACAAAAAATCTAACGAATTCTACACGGTTATAATGATGATGATGATGTTAATAATAGACAATAGAAAGAAAAAAAATGCCGTCGATAATTCAACTGATATGATTTGAACAATCAGTTCGAACCACAATTACAATTTCCTTGTATAAATCATCCCATCAAAATTTTTAAGAACTATTTACGTTTGTATACCGATGCGGCAGTGCGTATTGGAAACACCAAAATCGAATCTATCCGGTTTTATAGTAGACTATTAAGGGCAAGAAGCAGCAATCGGAAAACTGCATAACTTTTTTATTTTCCAACGGATTTCAA
>JACDRQ010000532.1:0-39788 GCA_013841215.1 Hycleus cichorii
GATCTTTATCGCAGTTTTAGAACAGTGGCGTGGTGAAATTAAACGGAATCGGTAGTTTTGAAGCAGAGGCGACTCGTGTAGCAGTCCTGCAGAATTGCAGCGCCCCCTATGTTCATTCATCTACATATTTCTTGGTTAATAATGTTTCTGATTCATTTCTGTCTCGTTTCTGCTTTCTCCCTGTCTTTTTGAGTTTTATCTCTATCTTCTTCTAGCCTTTTTGTCTCTTCCTTCTGTCTTGCTGTCTTCTTACAGTATTTTTCCTGCCTTCTCTTTGTCTTTTTTCTGCCTTTCTTGTCTTGTTTTTTTTTCTTTATCATTTTGACTTTTTCATTTTTCTATCTATCTGCTGGCTTCTTTCTGCTTTTTGCCTCTTTTCTGCCTTCTGTCANAGACTTTTTCTGTCTTCGTCTTGCCACTTCTGTTTTTTGTTGCCACTGTTATTCTTCTAGTTTCTGCTTATTAGTCTTCCTCTCTTATTTCAGTCGTTTTCCGGTCTTTCCTTCCTTTTTTCCTTTTTGTTTTTGTTTTGATTTCTACCAGTCATTTTTGCTTATCATGCTGCTGTATGACTTCTGTTTTCTTTCAGATGCCTTTCTCTCTATCTTTTTCTGTATTTTTCTTCTTTCTGCTCCTTTTCAGTCTTTTTTCCGCCTGCTTTTTGCTATGCTACTGTATTTTTGTCTTGGTGACTTCTTTTAGTCCGTTTTCTTACTGTTCTCTATCTTTGTCCAATATTTTTCCATTTTTCCGCCTTTCTATATTTCTCTGCTTATCTTCTGTCAATCTATTGTCTTTCTTCTATCTTCTTTCAGTATTTTTCTTCTCTTTCATTTGTATTATTGCTTATATTTTTTGTTCTGTTTCTGCTTTCTTCTTTTCTATTTATCTTCCATCTTGTTCTCTTTCTATCCTTTTTTCTGTTTTTTCTTTAACTTTTTGTCTTTTTTGCCAGTTTCTTTCTGTCTATTTTCTTTCAATCTTCTTATATTCTTCCGCCTTCCTTCAGTCTTTTTCATGTTTTTTTCCTGATTTTTTGGCTTTTTCTGTCTCTTCGCTCTATTTTTCTAGTTTTTGCATTTTTTGTGCCTTCTAAGAGCCTATTTTTATGTGTTTAACATCATTCTGCTGTCTGTTTTGTCTTCTTTCTTTTTTATTTTTATTTTTGACCTTCTGTTGGTCTTTTTGTGCCTTCCTCCTGTCATTCTTCGGTCTTAATTCTGTCCTTTTGTCTTCTTTAAGTCTTTTTTCTGTTAGTCTCTGTTATTGCTCAACTTTACCTCAAACTTTTTTATTTTTATTCTGCCTTTTTCCAATCTTTTCTGTATCTTTTGCCATTTTACTGCCTTTATTCCGTCTTCTCCTGTTGGTTAGTCTTTCTGCTTTTTTGAGCCTGTTTCTTTAAGTTTTTAAAGTCTTTCTTCTGCCTCCAATCTTTTTCTGCCTGTCTTCTGTGTCTGTCTTCAGACTTTTTGCCTTTTTTTCAGTCTTCTCTGCAGATATTTTTTTGGCCTCCTTCCAGTCTGTCTTCTCTCATTTTACTATCTTTCTTCCACCTTCTTTTTGTTTTTCTGCTCTTTCTCCAGTCTTTTGCGTTTTTCTTTCTAAAATATTTTCCTTTTTTGGTCTTCTTTGTGTCTTCTGTTTCTGTTTACTATCAACTTACTGATTTTCTTTTATGTTCTTTCTGTTTTTCTACTGCTTTTTCTGCTTTTTTATTTCCTATAGTTTTTCCTTTTTTTTTGTTCATTTTCCATTATTTTCCCATTTGTCTTTCATATGTTTTCTGACCCTTTCCCTTCCTGTTTTTTGTCTTCTTTCAGTCTCTTTCCTGTTTTCTCCATCTGCTCTCCATCTTTTTTGTTCTTTTTCTACCTCCTTTCTCTCTTCATTCAGCTTTTTTCTGACATTTCATCCTACGATTTTCTGTCTTTTGGTCCATTTCGAGATCTTGCTGTCTTTCTTTCCTTCGGTCTCTGTTCTCTTCTAAACTCTTCCGCTTTTCCTTCACTCCATTTCTCCAGCTTGATGTCTGCTCGTTTAGCCCACAAACCGCAACTAAATTTCGGCTGTTTCATGACAATACTTGACAAAATTAACAATCATAACGAAAATTTTTGCTTGCTTGGTTGGTTGATTGATTGATTGATTGCGGTATAAATTACACAATTTTTTCTCCACTCAATCGTCCTAATAATTGTCGCGTGTATACAAAAAACACCACCGTTACAGTCTAATTAGTTTACAATACAACAAATCAATATAAGCATTATGCAATACTTTCTCTTTTTTTCCACCAATATATTCTTTACCTTTTATTTCCTTTTTTCAAAGTAATTTATCGATCGTCGATTATATATTTATAAACTATAAAAGAATATAGATTTTATTTCTACGGCGTGTTTATGATATAGAGCACAAGAAAGACAAGGGAGGGAAAAATTATAAACGATAAATATCCATCGGCTTGTTTTGTGGTGTTTTATTATTTTTAGACAGAAGATAAACTGGAAATATGTTTTCGTTATACAAGTTCTCATTGTTATTGTTAATGTTTGATTTGTTTTATTCGTGTGCCTTTGTTAATGTTGTTAAAGGTAAGAATCTATCTATCTATCTATCGAAATAAATAAATAAGTCTGATCGGAATTATTGATAAATCTTTAATAACAGAAATGCATTTCCTATAGATAAAAATACGAATTTTCCACTTCTACAAATTGTCACAATTAAACAAATAAAACGGAAACAAATATCAAATAGAGGGTGGTTCTTTGATAACGCCATCAATTTCAACAATTTAATCACATAATCTATATCGGTTACATTTAATCGAAACATCCTGTATATTGATCGTTATTTAATCGAAAATTTAATTAGAAGATTCACACAGGAAACTTTCTTTTATAACTCGTTTTTATTCTTTTGAATTTTAAAGAAACAACAGAATAGAAATCGATACACATTCTAATTGATAAAAATAATTGTTATCAATTAGTTGATAAGAGAATTTGTTGCACAATATTACAATAATTGGAAGAAATTTACAATGATCGTATTCTGTAGCGTTCAACAAAAAAGCAATCGTGCATTTCTAGAATTACAGAATACCACCATATTTGTATAAATAAGGAGCGGACAATCTTTACAGCTTTAGTGGGTTGCATGTTTAAAACAGTTTTGCCAACATAATTTGTAAAATCATCAATATAACGCGGCTACGTTGCGAGAATATTCTCTTTAAAATAGAGTCATGCGATTTGCTGAACTTGTACAACTTGTTTGCTACCTATTTTTGTGAATTTCTAACCTTAAATTTCAATTTTAAGCATTTTGTTAGTATATTTAGAATTTGTCAATTATTTTACTAAACAGCTGAATAAAAGAAAAATTACTAAAGGCAATATTCTTTACTGAAGGAATTAAAAATCTCAAAAATATTGATAATTTCTTTAAATAAAACAATTTATTTCGATTAAACAGCAGCTAGGGACTTTGGCCGTACCAACTGAGTTTTTAATGGCGCGCAATTTAAAATTTTAGAATACAAGCAAGACTCAAAAAGAGCCTGCTAGATTTTCCAGCATTGAACTCTATTACACGTCTATTCAATTTCACATCGTATTCTCGAACTTGATGGCGATTAGTTACTATGACAACGCTGGAGATTGACACAGAGTTTCTATCTCACGTTTTAGAATTCGATTATAGATATAACTGAAAAGAGACAAATATAAAATAGGCTACTCAGAAGAAACTGTAGTTATGGTAACGAATCACTAAGAAGTTACAGAATACGACTATTAATTGGGAAATCTAACAAGGTTTGGTGTGCCTTTTAGAATTACCATTGCTACCAATATAATCAGTTTAAAATAACTGTTTAAATTACCCATTCTAGTTACTTTATTAACAAAATGATCGAGATAGGGATAGAGATTTGTTTTCATTATAGAATCTCTTCAGTTCCGTATTGGTCTATGGAGATTAATAAACGAATACCTGTCTATTTAATACTAATTTGAATTTGGTTTTTGTTTCCCATGAAAGTTTTCCATTCTCTCTCTTTACAGTCTATTTGAAATTATACTCTATTTGAATTCATAAACATTTTTCGTGTACAGTTTTATCGTTCCCCAATCGTACATTTTCNCTTATTTCTTTATAAAATTTTTATGTGTTGTGTTAAATTTTAATTGGATGAAACGGAAATTAGTCAGGCAATTGTGCCGCTAAATTACCGCTACAATCAAAATTTCCAAATTTGTAGGCTTTTGGATTTGAATTACGCGCCTAGATGGCCACTTCCTGTTGGTTACGTGGCAATTCAACGATTCTCCAAAATATTGCATCTAAATTCTATTAAAACAATTCGAAATTTATGTTTTCTAAATTTGAAATACGCGCCTAAACAGCGGTTTCCTATTGGTAGTGTGGTAACAATTCTAACCTAAGAATTCTGGGATTTTGGCGGCAAATTCAAATATTATTTTAACACCAATACAAATTAAGGCTTGATTATAATCAAATAATGTTAAAAATACTATTAGAAAGGCAGAATTTAATCTCCATATTGACAAGTTTACCCCTTTATAAATAGAACAACCTGTATATTCAATATTTTATAGGTTAGTTGTCAAGTTTTCAAAATAACCAATAGAAAGCTACGATTTGAACGCGCCAAATTCAAATAAATGTTACAAAAATGACAATCTATCATCGTTATCGTTTGAATTTGCTAACAATGCTTATTTTTGTCGATCGGGATCGATGTTATTGAGAATATTTCAAAAATTGTGCTGTAATTCTCTATCAAAAATGACACATCTGTACAACACACCCATACAAACATATATCAACTAATCAATCATTTATCATTACACACAATTACGCCAATTTTCCATTCGACAAAGATTTATCATCGGAAAATATGTATAGCAAATGAGCTTTTGCTGATTTTTTTGTGTATTGTTGCCGGTTTTCCACCCATCTACAAATTCTCCGGTAGCTCAGTTCTATGCCAACGATAATCACAATCAAGACGATGATCAAGGTGACGATAATGGTTATAAAGCAATGGAACGTATTATAAATGGTCGTGTCGTTGATATCAGCGATTATCCATACCAAGTTGGATTGATTATCGAACGGAAACAGCGTAAACACATCATCTGCGGTGGTGCCCTTATCAAGCCCCATATAGTCTTCACAGCCGCCCATTGTACCCACGATCGCTACGACACCGAACGCAGCTTATCGGTTTTAGTCGGGGCTGATCATCTACACGATTCAAAAGGGCGCATACATCGCATCAAAGAGATCCATAAACACCCCGATTTCAGCTATCACGATCTAGACCACGATTTCTCGGTGATTGTCCTCGAACAGCCGGTGGAATATGACGAGAATGCGCGCAATATTGAGGTGTCAACGAAAGATTTGTCTGGTGGTACGACTGCTACAGCGTCCGGTTGGGGAGTCACCGAATTCGGCACCCAATCGAAGTATCTACGGGCCGCCGATTTAGAGATCGAGGATTGGCCGAAGTGTCAGGATTATTTCCCGGGTGTTTTCAGTGTGACCATCACGAAGAATATGTTGTGCGTCAAGCCGGGCAGCACCACGACTTATTTTGTAATTTGATCGATTATACAGCCTGTTCCACGTAAATAGCTCCAGTTTTTGATTGCTGGGCAATTTGAGGATTTCTTACAGCAGGTTTCAACGAAATTAGAACTTCGTAGCTCATGGGAATCCGGTGAAAACAGTAGGATCGATCCAGTACAAGAATCCTCTAATCATTCTTTATCGTTTTAGGAGAATTTCGAACTGGTGAGCATCGCAACCTAGTCGGATTAAAGCGGTTTTTCACAAATTTTCCAATAAGCTACGAAGTTCCAATTTTGCCTAAATTTTCGCTAGATATCCCCAATTCGCCCACAATTACTGGCGACTATAAGAGTCGAGACTATTTACATGGAATTGGGATTGTTTGGTGGTTTTTGTCAATTTTTGTGGATTTCAGGGCGACTCCGGGGGCCCGCTCGTCGTCGACGGGGAGCTCGTTGGATTGGTGTCGTTCGGCCGGCGGTTGGGGCGCCAGAAGAAAACAACCGTATTTACACGTGTCCGGGAATTTCTCGAGTTTGCTGAACAAGTTGTGTCCGATTTTAATTCGAATTAACGCAATAAATTCAATGAAGACATAAAAAGTTGCGTTCTTTTCGTGGCTCGGTTCTGTGACAAGTCACCATTAATTCTGATTATTTCAGTTGAAACATTCATATTTTCTGGCGTTAATGGGAATTGTCTTGTTTCGTTTTTATATTATTTTCTTTACGGATTTTTTCCAAGATTCAGCTTTAATCGAGTTTTGGAGCACATACCGGATATACCATTCAAATGTATACCGAATAGATCATAAGATTTATCTGAGGAGTCCCCAACAAAATTTGAACTTTGTAGCTCAATGGAAACGCGGTTAAAAGACGCATTTTTGATCAATGTCGCGATATTCACCAATCAATTACACAAATAAAACGACAAAGAATGACCCAAAGAGATGTTTTTCGTCGGGTTTTTACATTGTGACCTGAAAAAATTGAAAAATTATAAATAAAACGATCATGAATGAAAAGTAGAAGTGTTTCTGTTTTTGTTTCTATTTCTGTTCCTGTTTCTGTCTCTGCCTCTACTTCCATTTATATTTCTGTCTCTGTTTCTATTTCTGTTTCCGCCACTGCCTCTGTCTGTATTTCTGCTTCTGTCTTTGTCTCTGGCTCTATTTCTATTGCTGTTTCTGCTTCTGTCTCTGCTTGTTTTCCTGTCTGTTTCTATTTCTGTGTCAGTTTCGGTTTCTGTTTCTGTTCGTCCCTCTGTTTCTGTTTCGGTCTCTTTTCTGCCACTGTTTTTCTCTTTGTCCCTGCCTCTACTTGTAGTTCTGTTCGTCTTTCTGCCCCTGTTCCTATTGCTTTTGCTGTCCCTATTTCTGTCCCTGTCTTTCTTTCCATTTCTATTTCTGCCACTGGCTCAGTTTCGGCTTCCGTTTCTGTTTCTACCATTGCCTCTGTCTCTATTTCTGTTTCTGTTTCTATCTCTACTTCTGTTCCTGTTGCTGCCCCTTCTCTTATTTCTGCTTCTGCGACTATCGAGACAGCGCCAGTGGCAGAAACAGAAACTCAAACCAAAATTGACAGAGTAACAGGAATAGAAACAGACAGGCGAAGAAATAGAGACAGAGACAGGGACAGAAACATGAAAACTAATAGAGACTGGGGCGAAGACAGAAACAGAAGCAATGACAGAAATAGAAATAGAAGCAGAGTCAGAAGTAGACGTAAAGGCAGAGACAGAAAAAGAGGCAGTGGCAGAAATAGAAACAGAAGTAGACGTAGAGGCATGGACAGAAACAGAGACAATGACAAAAAGAGAGACAGAAACAGACAAAGGCAGAAATAGAGACTGAAACAGAAATAGAAATCGAGTCAGAGGCAGTGGCAGAAACAGAAACAGATGTCAAAACTGGCGCAATAACTGGAATAGAAGCAGACAAGAAAAGAAGTAGAGACAGAGGCAGTGGCAGGAACAGAATTTGAAACAGAGACAGAAATATAAGCAGAGGCAGCGACAGAAATAGAGAGACAATAATAAAAACACTACTTTCATTCATGATCGCTCCTGACACTAATTTTTCAATTTTTTTCAGACCGCAACGTAAAAAACCGACAAAAAACACCCCTTTGGTCATTCTTTGTCGTTTTATGTGTGTAATTGGCTGGTGAAAATCACGACATTGCTCAGAAATGCGTTTTTTAACAGATTTTCCAATGAGCTACCGAGTCCAACTGTTGCTCAACTATTCTCCAAGCAGTCCCCTACAACTTCACGAAATATTTATCGAATCGCCCTCTAACTAATATATTTTTGAATGGTTTATCCGGTATTCGCGCAGGAATTGAGCGTTAATTATAACCAGAACTCCTCAAGCATTCATAACTATCGCTCTTAATATTTATCTCCGTATTAAGGCTTTATTTCGAGTTTGAATTTGATTAATTTAACACAAATTTAAGGATATCCTAAGCTTTATTGTACAACACGATTTTTCTGGGTGGAGTCCTAGAAATTTTACCACCTGAATCCTGTGTGGATAACCCTTCTAGACCCTAAATAATCCGTTGATTTGTTGCTAATTTTCAGCAACTCCACAAAACAACCCGAAACTTTCTACAGATTTAGTCGTAATTGATTTATTTAATCATCACAATAACCATATTGTAATGTTTGTTGTTATCATTAGTGTCAAGCTTATAGATTGATGGCAATATCATGTAATTTATAATTATCGTAACCATTTATTTGCCAAGTTGAGTGCTCTGATTATCAACAATGCACGAATATTGGGCCATTGAAATGGGGATTTTTTTACAATTTCGCCTGAAATTTCCCCGATTTTATTGCGAATTGAAACAAGATCCGACACCGCCCGGCTGCGAATCATCTATTCGTTTAATTCCAACCGATTTTTCGTCGGGATTTCTTCGTTTTTCTGGTCGAACCGTGAAGAATCCTCCAGCCCACATGAGTCCTGTTGCGTCAGGAATGAATCGAAATCGTTTGATAGGTTGTTGAATACGTCCGGTAAGAATTCTGTGTTTCTATTGGTTCAACCGAACGTGTATTAAGCTCGCCAACGTTGCTATCGTAGCTTCAGTGCGCTCCTGATATCCCACCTGTGGTTGTATTATCAACTCCAACTATATATAACACCGAATGTTATTATAGTTGTGTTTCAGTCCTTGTTGTAGAATTATCGTAGACTCGTCGCTCGTTTAGCGTTTTATTTGGGGGTTGTTTGTACCCATCGTGCGCCGGCAAACGAGACAACCGAGGCGACAATTAAAGGTAAGTTTTCCGATTCATTTGAACTATTACAGGCTCAATTTAAAATGAAATCGAACTTTTTAAAGAATATTGAAACTTTTATTAACCCTACAATTCAGGGAAGCCTCTGAAATTTTAAATTTCGCAACAATATCGGCGTAATTGTAAGATTTATTAACCGGTGAACGTTCAACAAAAGATTTTGTTTCTTTATTATTAGTATTATTATTATTGGAAATTCTTAATTATGATCCCATTGAATTGATAGAATGCGCCCTTTTGTTTCCACCGTAATGAAAGCCGCAAAGCTTTTTAATGAAAAGCGATACTCGAAAATTGTTTTTTTGATCCGAAATTCAACCAAATATTGCACAATTTTTTCAAAACTTATTCGCAATAACCGAAAAATATCGAAATTATTCGGAAAACTAGCCGTTATAAACGACTGAATTTTTGTTGATTAAATCAAGCTCGTTATAGCCAATTTTAGGTTTACCCTGTTCGAATTCTTGGGGTTGTTTAATTGACAATTAAATTAAATATTCGTTATAGCCGATCTTAAGCTTACTCTGTTTAAATTCTTGGAATTGTTTAATTAACAATTAAATCAAAGTGTTCGTTATAGCCGATTCTTGTTATTATCGGATTATTCAATTAATAATTGATAAAATTTTAATGAAAATCGACACTCAACATTTTTAAATCTTGGGTGCAACGATAATTACACAAATCTAAACCTATTCGCTATAACCGATTTCTCTAATCCACCGGTTGACAGTTGCTTAAATATTGACGTTATGTGGGAAACGTTCCTTTATCGAATCATTAAATTAATTGTCGATTAAATAAAGCCTGATTTATTTCAATTTTTCGGGGTTGCTTAATCGACATTCGTTATAATCGATTATTGTCGTTAATAACGAATTATCCAGCTGATGACTGATAAAATTTAGCCGAATTTTTAAATGAAAACCAACTCTCAAAATTGTTATTAAAAATCCCGAAAATTGCACAAATACGGTGTTATTTTCACATTTATTCGTTATAACCGATTTCTTGGATCGAGAGTTTGAGAATCCAACACATATTGGCATTATTCCGAAAACTCTCGGTTACAAACAATTGAATTTTAATCGAGCTACTTTTAATTAAACTAGATTTACCTTGTTTGGGCTCTTGCACAGGTTTAGTTAACAATTAAATCGTAATAACCGGTTTTTGTCGCTACTGTTGAAATATTCGATTAATAATTGGCTAAACTGAATGAGTTTCTTAATTAAACCTCGCACTGAAAAGTTAAAAGAAGATCCGGATCCTACCGAAAATTACACAAATATTTCTGCAACTATTCGTTATAACCGATTTCTTTAATCTACGGGTTGATATTGCTTAAATATGGACAATTTTTCGTTATAGCCGTCATCGCATATTATTATCGAGTCACTTAATTAATCGTTGAGTAAATAAAGCTCTTTATAGCCGATTTATTTGATTTTTCTTGCGTTGTTCAACTGCTTTGTTATAATCGATTTTTGTCGTTATTACCGAATTATTCAACTGATAGGTTTTAAAGTTTGGTGGAGCTTTTAAATGAAAAACGATTCCGTAAATGGTTTCTAAAAATCCCGAAAATTGCAGAGATACTGTCATTATTTCGCAAAATTATTCGTTATAACCGAATTTTTAAATTTAAAGGTTGAAACTGCACATTAATTGATTTTTTTTTATGACTATCCGTTAAAAACAATTTTTTGACTCTAATCTAACAATTCAATTGATAATCGATTGAATTAAGCTCCTTATAACCGATTTAAATTTACCTTGTTCGTATACTTGGAGTTCAATTAATAATTAAATCGTAATAAGCGATTTTTGTCGTTATAATCGAATCATTCAATTAAGCGTTGGTACAAACAGGGTCGAGTTAGCTCAAAAAAATCAGAAAAAATCGAAATTCAGCCGAAAATTGTACAAATATTGACATTATTCGAAAAATAATCCGTTATAACCGATTATTTCAACTGCTATGAATTCATTAAAACTATCCGTTATAACCGATTTCTTGAATTTATTAACATTATCCCGAAAACTATGAGATTTCTCGAACTTTGAACGGCCTGTTCGATTGATAGTCGAGTAAATTAAGCTCATTATAGCCGATTTTAAGCTCGCCTTGCTCAAATTCTTGAAATTGTTCCATTAACAACGAAATCAACTGTTCGTTAAAGCCGATTTTATGCTCGTTATTTCCGTTATTATCGAATTATTCAATTATTAATTGTGAAAATTGGGTCGAGTTGAAATTAATCTAGAAAAGCACCAATAACGACGCGACATTGTTTTGATAATAGCGAACAAACGGTTACAAGAAACTTCGCATTGTTTTCAATAAACAAAAATGGAATCATTTCAGCGTTTATTCATTGAATTATGAATCGTGAAATATTCTGGTTGTTGTTTTAAAAATTCAATTTTTTCCTAGAGAAATTTACTCGGCGCATCCACCAAAATTGCAATTCGAGTTATTATTTCGAACAATAAATAGCCTGAATTTGATGAAAAATATCGCTTTTAAAATCCAGATTAATTAGTGACAAAGTGGAACAAAGACGGCCCATTAGCGCTCATCAATTTTGTAGGTGGATTTGAACAGTTGTTGGAAAAAATCTTGAACTGTAGCCCTATCAAACAGCGAATTGGACGACGTCGTTTAAACGGAAAGTTGAGGGCGATTTTATGAATTTACAGCGCAATTTTTTCCACTCGATTAATAATTAAAGTAGAGATATTGTTTGTAAGTTTATAAAAAAATGTAAAATTACAGTGTTTCAAGTTTACACGCCTTCCAAGCTCGAATATTGCAGACTTCCATAGGCTCATAAATAATTAATACGATAACGTAACGAATTAGTAAACAACAACATTAAAACTGGCTGTTTTATTGCGAAAATTGTTGAAAAAACATTGCGGATTCTTAATTAAACGTCGTTGTTGATCGAGATCTAAAAGAATTTTCTGCATTTGAACATCTGTGGGAGTTCAGTGCAAGATCAAAGCGTCATTTTTCGCCGAAATTCGCGATGAATGACGGATATCCAACGAAAAATTGGGCGTTTTAAGCGCAATTCAACGACGATAGTTTCGACAATATGGCAAATTGTAGGTGGATGTTTCGGTAATTTATAAGGCAGAATTAGAGCTTTGTAGCTCACCGGGAAGTTGGTGGGAAATCGTTTGAAGAGGGCGGGCTGAGACTAATCAACGAAGGGAATCTTTAGTTGATTTCTCCATTAGTTGGAAATCTAGACTGATGCGTGATATCTCTCCAATAAAGAGGTATTGATTTTGGGGAATTTTGAGGAAATTCTGAATTATTTACGAAAATATTAGAGCATTTTTTTATTAAATTTTTTTATATTTTCCCCTATAACTTAGTTAATAAAATTAATTTTGTAATGAATCAAACTGTTCTAGGTAGAAAATTGAAAGCACTTTCCGAATTCATAAGAAATTTTCCGGTAGGCCCGTTGATTTTCCGGAGAATTAAAGGAAAACGCAAACATTTCGAAGTCGTTTTCGGGCACAATTTTAAAGACAGAATTTTACACAAGATATTTCCCCAAACTTCATACGTACGTGCTGACGATCGCAATTTTCCCAAATTTGAAGAAATTTGGGAAAATCGGGGAAATTCTTTAACAATTTTCACCTGTTTAACTTAATTGTTGTTCAGTTAATAAATGATCTGATCGTTAAGATTATGAAAGATAAAAGAAACACAAGAAAATATGCTCTAATACTTTCCTCCAAAATTCAGATTTTTCTCGAAATTTCCCATAACCAATATGCGTGCGATGCAGAGCGAAAAATGCCCTTTTCGATGAGATATCACCCGTCGGTCTCGGTATCCAACTAATGGAGAAATCATCAACGAAATATTGACAATTTTTGGACGAGTTGTACCCCTTTAAAGCGGTTTATCACCAACTTCTCAATAATCTACGAAGTTCTAATTTTGCCCAAATCTGCCCTAAACATTACCTTGCAAATTCTCGTAATATTTTTCAAATCGTCCATGGATTTGTAAGAATTTCGACAGTATTTACATGGAAAATCGACACGAGTTGAGACGTTAATCTAATAATGTTCTAAAATTCAGAATTTTCTCGAAGTTTCCCGGAACAAATAAGTCTGTGGTGGCTTTTCACCAATTTCCCAATGAGCTACGAAGTTCTAGTTTTGCCCAAATTTTCCCAAGACACTATCCCACAAATTCCCGAAATATTTTTCAAATCCGCCACCGGTAAGAATTTCGACAGACGGAATATCGACACGAATTAAGGCGTTAATCTAAATATGCTCTAATACCTTTCTCTAGAAGTCAGCATTTTCTCAAAATTTCCCAAAACAAATACAACAAGAATTGCTTTTTTCAACAAAATATCACGAATCAGTCTTGATATCCAACTGAAGGAGAAATCATCAATCAAATATTCCCATTTTTTGACGAGTAGTCCCTTAAAGCAGTTTTTCACCAATTTCCCTACGAGCAACGAAGTTCCAATTTTGCCCAAGTTTTCCCCAGACACTGCTTTACAAATTCTCAAAATATTCTCCAAATCGACCACCAATTAGTAAGAACTCGAACTATTTACGTGGAAAATCGCCACGAATTGAGAGCTTAATTTAAACATACTCTAACATTTTCCTCTACAATTCAGAATTTTCTCGAAATTTTCCGAAATAAATACGCCTGTGTTGGAGGCCAAGAGAAATACTTTTCAACGAAATATCACCCGTCGGTCTAGGCATCCGACCAATTGTCAACCAAAATTCACAATTTTTATCGAGTTGTACCTCTTTAAAGCGGTTTCCACTAATTTCTCACTGAGCTACAAAGTTCTTATTTTGCCCAATCTTCCCTAAACACTACCCTCATCACTACTCTCATTATATTTTTCAACTCGTCCACCAATTAGTAAGAACTCGAACTATTTACATGGAATATCGCCGAGAATTGAGGCGTTAATCTAAATATGCTCGAACATTTTCCTCTATAATTCAAAATTTTCTAAAAGCAACCCACGGTGGATACCTTTTCAACGAAATATCACGCATTGATCTGGATATCCAATCGAAAAAGAAATCGTCAATCAAAGATATCCTTTTTTGAAGAGTTGTAGTTCCTTTAAAGCGATTTTTTACCAATTTCCCACCGAGCTACGTAGTTCTAATTTTGCCCAAATCTTCGCTAGTCACCGCCCTACAAATTCAAATCGTCCAGCATTATTGACATGGAATATCGACACGATTGAGCCGTTAATCTATGGATTATACGATATTTTGATTGTACCGGTTGCATTATATTTCAAATTTACGATGCAATCATCTTGTCGGCGAAGAATTCGTTAAGATCCGACTGAAAATGGATCCCTACATAAAATACAATGTAATTGAAGATGTTGACTATTGAAATACACCGCCGTTTCCCCTCACAACGGTAGTGAATTTCAAAGCAAACAATCACGGTTTTTTATCCAACCATCCACTCTCAATATCTTCACTTTTACTCCACCTACAGTCGTGTCCTTTTGTATACAATAGACCATTGATTGTGCAATTTTTTCTATTATTGTAAAACAAAAGCGACAAATAAACCGTATAGCTTGCTAACGAACGACAATTATCCAATGATTGCGGAATGCTTTCATTACAATTCGGCTTTAATGTTTGTATATTCGAGTTTCAATACAATATTTCGCTTTTATTTATCGGCATCTAGGCTCTCGGTTCGAGTACACCCGCATGCCAATCAAATCAAACAAGTATTTGCATAGAACGAGATAACTAAAGTTGATTCATTCAACCGTTCAATCATTGACTAAATTCATTCATTACAACATTGATTCTATTTTAAAATCTGACTCTTGTATAAATTTAGAGAAGATTTATTCATAACGATCGGTGTTATTGTGGCAAAATTAGGATCGTCCACTGCTTTTAGTTAATGAAATTCGTCGAATTTCCCGATAATTGAATCGAGAATCAAATTGGGCTAGACTTGAAAGGTTGCACAATATTTTTATATTGTCTCATAGTTTATTTGTTGGGAATAATTGAGTTGTCTTCGTGTCCGTTCTTGTTTCCAAGCACGTTGTTGTCGTTAATTGGGTTCCGTTAATTTTAAACTGTAAATACAACCGAATCGAATTTGGGAAACTATCCGTTTTTCTTTTCAACTTGTTTTCCAGTTGTTATTTCGAATATTTAATATGTTCGGATTGAATACGACCGCTGTATATTAATCCGTCATCGATTTCAAAGGATTCTCGTTTATCATTTTCTCAAACGAAATGGACCGATTACTTTTAGAATATTGAATGGATCTTGTACGGTTTTGGATAGAGTTGTTTTTGATGATGGAAAAATTGATAGATGGAGAAATCCAACTAGGGGTAGAAATTGGAGAATTATTGAAACATCTGAACGGATTGGTGGGTGGAAATTGTTGATTTTCCAGTGATTTATTGAAATAAAATTTATTAAAAAAATCACCAATTTTCTAAATTTAACCTTTCAAAATTGTGCAATAATTTGCCGGCGCATCCACCAATTTTCCTACGTATCTATAAAATACTGTACAGTATTGGCGAATGTAATTAGAACAATAAATCGTGGACCTGACATATCGACCAATTATACAAATTGCTGTATATACAACAATGGCGCTTGTAAGTAGAAACAACTGAATAATGAATGAACAACAGTTTAGAAGAGAAGTTTATAAAATTGGTGGTCTTTCCTCATCAAGCTCTACAATTCTAGCGATTTTAAGTAGAGATAATTCTTCAAACAAATATTGTGCAATAATTCCCCGGCGCATCCACCAATTTTGCAATTTATCTTTTAAATTGTAGTAAAATTTGTTATATAATACTGGCAATTTGTTTATGGATAATACTAAAAGATTGTCGGTCTATTAATTTGACTAATTCCTCAAAAACATACAATACTGGCAATTCAAAATAGAAACAATACTTAAAAACATATGGTTTCCCGGCGCATCCACCATTTTTCAATTGCCCTATAGATTGTTGTACAATATTGGCGAATGTAAGTAGAAACAATGAAAGTTACAGAATTTTGCAACATTTCTCAAAATTCTTGTTGCACATACAAAACAGGCGATTGTAAGTAGACACAATCTAGAAACAAGCGAAGTAACAGCAATTTACTTGAAAAGTTCACAGACTTTGCACTGCTTTTTCTTCAAATTGTCCAACAGTGGACAGATTTTATAAATTTGGCCAATCTTTCAATTTCTCTATAAATTGCTATACAGTATTGGCACTTATTGTTAAAATTAATATACACAAGTGACAATTTTAGTTAGAAACAATACAAAAAAATTGTTTAAACACATCGGAAATCTTGTAACTTCCTTAAAAATATACAATTCTGGCACTTTGAGTAGAAACAATACAACAAAATCGTAGAAAAAGCAATTTATTTGTCACATCTACCAATTCTTACATTGTTGTTGAAAATTATTGTAGAAAATTAAGCATTTCAAATCGAAATAGTTCCTAGATAAAGGAGGGAACAAGAATGTAGTTTCTCCCACTTGCAGCCCTAAAATTGTTATACAGCACTGGCAAATTGAAGGAGAAACGCTCAGTCATCTACTAGTAGTAGATTATTAAAAAAAAATTGTACTGTTTCTATTTTACATTTCCGGCATTGTAGATTTCAAAGGAACCTATTAAATTGTTAGATGTACGATTATTTGTATTGTTTCCACGTCAAATTGCCAGTGTTGTATAAGAAAGTTTAATGCACAATTTTTAAAGAAATTGGAAAATTGGTGGATGCGCCGGGAGTTATTTTACAATATTTTCTTGAGAGATTGTCAATCGTATTCTGTAACATTATGCAGATTCGTTGCCATGACAATGTTTGAATTGATAGCCTCTTTACACAGAACTACCCCATTCTTTACAATTCTATCACATATGTAATCGAAATGAGATAAGAATAAAACCTCCAAAATTGTCATGGTAACGAATCGCCAAAAAGTTAGAGAATACGATTGTTTCTCTATTTAAAATTGCCAGTTTTATACAATTTTTGAGTAGAATTATTATGTTTCCACTTATATTAGCCATTATTGTATTGTAGATACAAAGAAAATGGGTGGATGCGCCAGGGAAATTGTTGTTGCAAGATTTCTAGTATTGCTTCTAGTTTAAATTGCCAGTGTTGTATATTTTTAACGAACACACTAAATTGCTAGATGAATAATATTTTTGTATTATTTCCACTTCAAATGGCCAATGTTGTATAAAAAACTTTAATTACAATGTTGCACAAATTTTAAAGAAATTGAATAATGGTGGATGCGCCGGGGAGATTGCTCAATATTCCTTAAAAAAATTCTCTCTACTCGAATGTTGTGCAATTTGTTGGCGAAATAGGGCAAATTTGTAAATTTTTCTAGTAAATTATTATTTCTAAGATCGTTGTTATAATGCGCCGGCCAAATTCAAAAATTAATCATCGTTTTAACAAAATGTCGACAATTTTCTACGTTTCGACCGTCTTGTAACCTTACAACAACCGGCATTTAAATGGAGATTTGTTAAAATTGTCAATTTCAACTGTATTATCGTCAACTTTACCCGCTATTGACCCGTCTGTTTTACTTTAAAGAAAAAAAGACCAACTTTGTAATAGACAAAATCAAGATTTCATCACTGTTGTGCATCCAACGAATTTAACAGAATCACATTGAAAAAACAAATATTGCGCCATTTTCCCTCTGTTTGTTGATTTTCCCCACTGGTTCTTGGAAGAATAACATCAATTCTAACCATCAGCCAGCAGCTATCTGTTTATTTAAAACAACAATTTTCTATTCTTTCTCATAATTGAATCATCAGGAATTCAATCTTTTCTAATAACATTCAAATTAAATGAAACACTACAAAAGAAATTCCATAGGAAATAGTGTAGTATTTTTTTTTTAATAATTTCCATCGACAAACATTAATTTATCCAACCGACAACGTTCATAATTCAGTCGATTATCGTATGACAAGATGATGGGTGGTGATTTGTGGATTTTCTCGGTGGAAATTCGAATCAATTATCTCGTAAAACTCGCTAAAGCGTCAATTTACAATTTAATTGTGCAATAATTGTGGGAAATCAACGCATCTTCTAGAAAAACTACCATTCAAATATCAAACCAGGATTAGGCGTTTAATTATGTAATTAATAAACCACAATTTCGGCGGGTATGCTTAACCGCAAACTGGCAAGCCTCCTATTCCAGATTATTAATAACAACAACAACAACAAGATCCGGATATTGTGTGTAATGATAATACCTGAAATTTAATTAGTTTGAAATCGAAAAATTCGCCAATTCGCTCAATTAACGATAATTTTAATATTGTGGCAATAAAACGACAATTGTGGTGGTTGATTCGATCCGAATTGTTATAAATTTGTTGTCGGTTGTCGGTATTGTACAGAATTTCCAACACAACCCTTAGAAATTGGGGTAATTTCCATAAACATGTGGTATAGTGCGATAGCGCAAGATCAATGCGATATTTTATATTCCGTATTGTCAGTTTTGTGCATAAATACATACAGTTTAGCGAAATTTAAATTTGTTAAAATAAATGCGAGGGGTTGAAAAAACACGTGGAATTTTCTAAATATCACGTACCATCTCCCTTAGGATAATCTCAAACAGTACTGTGTTAGTAAACAGGCAACCAACACGGCCATCATTCATATCTAGAACAAAGATAGTTTCATATCTGCCACCCCTTAAGGGATTATTTTTCTAGATAATTGATGTTCGCCATTAACGCGCCTTGAATTATTATCGTTTTAATCAACACTACAAAAGTCGAATACAACCAATTTGTTGTCGATCCGATGTTTGGATCTAAACGAAACGATTCCCGAACGATCCCACAGGACTAGCACGGGATAAACGTCCGTATTCGGATTCTGTTGGCTCTTATCGGACAAAAACCGACTTTTTAGGGAATTGTAAGCGATTTAATTAGGCAATAGCCTTATCAAAAATTACTATCTCAATACTTTCAAAATTTAGTCTCCAACATTTAGATTTAATCGATTTGGCAGCCACCTTGTAGAATTGTCGTTTTCACAGTCGGACAATTGTCCGACAACTTTCTAAGTTTGTAGCTCGGGGAAATTGGATGTTTCAAATAAAATCAATTTGTTGTCTAGTTAGAAAGGTGATGTGAATGGAATCGATGTTTCTAAATTGCCAATATTGAGGAATTTTAAAGCGAATTGTACAATTGGTGGATGCGCCGGCTTTCTATTGTATTATTTTTGTATAGTTTACACTTAAAATTGGCAGTGTTTTATTATAGTTGTTAATTCACATTACCTGTACTGTATAATTGTCAAAACGAGATTTGTAGAATTGGTGGATGCGCCGGATTATTTATTGTACTCATATTTTCTAGTTTTGTTTTTATTTTAAATTGCCAAAGTGGCAAATACATCATCCTTTTATATTGTTTCTACTTCACATTGCCGGTATTGTATAAGAATCTTGAGACATAAAGAAAGAGCTGTAAGATTTGTAAATTTCAAATAAGATATACAACACTGGCAGTTAGAGTAGAAACAATGCAAATAGACTGTAGAAACAGTAATTTGTCACATCTACGAATTTTTGCATTTCTCTTGAAAATTATTGTCGAAAATCAAGCATTTTAACAGAAATAAATTTAAATACGAATAAAAATTTGCAGTTTCTCTATCTATAGGGCGTAAAATTATTATACAACTATGGCAATATGAAGTAGAAGCAATATAGACAGTTTATCTATAGCTCAGTAAGTTCCTCTAAAATATACACTACTGGCAATTTAAAGTAGAAACAATAAAAGCGAACATCCACCAATTTTCGAACTTTTCTATCTTTTGTACAATTCCTATTATTGTACAATATTGGCAAATGTGAGTGGAAACAATAAAGAAGTTTGTACAATAATTCGTCTGGTACATCAACCTATTTCACAACCCCGCAATACGCACAAAACTGACGATTATAAGTAGAAATAATGAGTTTACTTGAATAATTCACGAATCTTGCACGCTTTTCTCATCAAATAGTACAAAAATGGCTATTTTAAGCAGACAGAATCTTTTATAGAAACATCGTGCCTTATTTATCCTTGCGCGTCCACCAATTTGTAAAATTTTCTATAAATTGGCCATTTTAAGGGGACGATGTAGTTCTCAAAATTTTCACCGGCAAAATGCGAGTCTGTAACTTGCGATTTCTCGCTTGTTCTTGGGACTACGGCAACCGCAGACAGATTTTTGAAAAGAGCATTTCTTATAGCCTCTAAGAATTATTTCCGTTTTTCAAAATATTGATTCAAATTTGAATTACAGACGAAAATCTAACATGTTTTTTTTTCGTATTTTTGTACAATTTCTTATATTTTCTCTTGTTACTTGGCCAATTTTGGTTATTTTGCAAAAATTCTTGTACTGTTAGATAGAAAATAAAAAGTTCTTTTCAAATCTTTAAGAAATTTTCCGATTCCGCCGTTAGTTTTCCGGAAAATTAAGAAAATCTCCGGGAGGAGATATAAGAATTTGGGCACAGTTTTTATTTTACAGCATTGATCAACCCCTCATTCGAAAGCTGATACAAAAGCCGAGGGGAATGTGAATCCCGATTTTTGAAATTTGGAAATTGCCTAAGTTATGGCAGAAAAACCAACTAGTTTTTCTGGCATTATTTTCACTTATTAAAATTAATTATTTTGCTTTGAAATACATACCGTTAGGCAGATAATTACCAATTGGCCTATTATTTTTGTGAAAAGTGTTGATTTCTCGAACATTTGAAAAGATCTTTTCATTTGCTAACTAACAGTATAAGAAGTTTTGCAAAATAATCAAAATTGGCCAAGTTATAAGAGAAAATACGAGAAATTGTACAAAAATACAAAAATTCGAAAGATTTTCGTCTGTAATTCAAATTTGTATCAACATTTTGAAAAACGAAAATAATCATAAGGGGCTATAAGAAATACCCTTTTCAAAAATCTATTTCCGGTTGTCGTAGTCCCAAGGATGAGTGACAAATCGCAAGTTACAAACTCACATTTTCGCCGGAGAAAATCCTAGGATCTACCTCGTCCCCTTAAGTAGGGAGAATATTTTATAGAAATATTGTGCTTCATTTCTCGTAACGCATCCACCAATTCTTCAATTTTTCTATAAATTGTTGTAACTAAAATGGTTATACATCACTGGCCTTTTGAAGTAGAAATAATATTGCTCTGCTGCCTATTTAGGATCTTTCCTAAAAGTATACAATAGTGGCAATTTAAAATAGAACCAATACTAGAAATCTTGGAATAATTTTCTTGGCGTATCCACCAATTTTCGAACTTTTCTGTGACTTATTGTACAATACTGGCAACTTTAAGTGGAAACAATAAGAAAGAATAATTCGCCTGGTACATCAACAATTTTACAACCCCCCGAATAAATTGGTTCACATACCATATTGGCGATTTTAAGTAGAAACAATGAGTTTAGTTGAATGATTCAAATCATAAAAACTCGGCGATTTTAAGTAGAGAGAGTGTTTTATTGAAATATCGTGCTTTCTTTCTCCTGGCGCATCCACCAATTGTTCATTTTTTTCTATAAATTCTTGTACAGCCCTGACAACTGTAATTAGAATTGTTATACACCACTGGCTATTTGAAGTAGAAATAATACAAAAATGTTGTTCATTTGCCAATTTAGTATATTTCCTAAAGATATACAATAGCGGTAGTTCAAACAGAAACAATACTAGATATCCTGGATTTAATTTACCTGGCGCATCCACCAATATTCCAGCGTCTTTATATATGATTGTAGACACAGTACTGGCGATTGTAAGTAAAAAAAGTAATAAAAAGTGGCAATTTCAAACAGAAAGAAGCACGATTATCATCAAAATTGTCATACAACACTGGCAATTTAAAATGCAAACAATACTAACAAGAATTTTAGAGCTGCAATTTGTCCGGCGCATCCACCAATTTTGCAACTTCTTCATCAATTATACGGTACTGGCAAATCTAAATAGAGGCATTAAAATGGATTATACCATAGTTTACCTGACACATTAACCGATTTTTTTATGGCTACATAACTGGCGATCATACGTAGAAACTAGAAATCCACTTGAAAATTTAACCAGTTNCGTTAGAAAGAGCATTTTATGTTGCAAGAGATGATAAATTGCGTTTGGGAAAATTGTATACACATTTTGAACTGTAGAGGGAAATCTAAGGAACTTAAAGAAATTTGCAGGCGCCTCCACCATTTTTCACAAAATGAATTGAGAGTAATAGATGCAAATTGAATCGCTTAAAGACTCGATAAATTATCAATTGTAAATTGAATCATTTGAATACTGAACGAGAAAAGGAGCGAAATTTAAGAGTCCAAACTACAAACCCTTGAGAAACGTAAAATTCTCGATTTTTCCTTTATTTTTTTACTCAAAAATCATGAATTATAGGCTTGTTGGAAAGAGCATTTCAAGTTACAAGAGATAACGGTTACGATTTGAGTGAATTTTGTAGAAATTTCGAGTTGTGTAAAAATGTACAGAAAATAACAAAATTCGCCCGGCGCCTCCACCCATTCATCGCCGATCCCTGTTGGTTCCATTGCACAATACTTCAATCGAATTTAGAGCAATAAAAACGGATTAGATCGTTTACAGACTCGATATATGACTGTTTTAAAACGGCCTTATTTCGGTGTTAAATCTGACGATTTATTAACCAGGAAAAATCACGAACTTCCAACGCGCGATTTCTCCTTTATTTTTAGTTCTAAAATCAAGAACTAAGTCCCGTTAGAAAGAGCAGTTTATGTTTCAAGAGATGATAAACTTCGTTTGGGAAAATTCAGTAAACATTTTGAACTGTAGAGGAAAATCTAAGGAACTTAAAGAAATTTGCCGGCGCCTCCACCATTTTTCACAAATTGAATTGAGAGCAATTGACACAAATTAAACTGCCTAAAGGCCCGATAAATTGTAGTTCCAAATTGTCGTATTTCGACACATTTGATGATTTAAATATTGAACAAGAAAAGTAGCAACATTTAAGAGACCAAACTACAAACTCTTAAGAAATATGGATGTCTGGATTTCTCCTTTATTTTTTACTAAAAAATCATGAATTATACTCTTGTTGGAAAGAGCATGTCAAGTTACAAGAGATGACGGTTTCTGTTTTGGGGAATTTTATGGAAATCGTTACATAAAAATTGAAAAAATTAAACGCAATTCACCCGGCACCTCCACCAATTCATCACCGACTCTTGCTGGTTTTATTGCGCGATCGTTCAATTGAATTGAGATCAATAAGAACGAATTAGAACGTTTAAAGTTTCGATAAATGATTCTTTTAAAACGCTATTATTTCCGTGTTAGATTGAACGATTTGTTAAACAGGAGAAATGGTGAAAAAGTGGAATTGCCGGGCGGCGATTTATTTATTTTCTCAAGCGGTATGACTCTTCGGAAAGAACTTTTGCTGTTGTAAGGGATGACACTTTCAATTCGGGGAAATTTTGTAGAAATTTTCACTTGAAGATGGATATTTGAGAAATTTGAAAAAATTGTCAGGCGCCTCCACCAATTTTTCATTTTATTGCGCGACATTTCAAATGAATTGGGAGTAATAGAAACGAATTAAAACGTCCAAAGTCTCGATAAATGATTGTTTTAAAACGACTTTATTTCGACAAATTGGACGATTCAAAGGGCCGAATTACAGCTTTTGAAAAATTGAACTTTTGATAAGCAATTTCTCCTTTATTTCCTGCTTTCAAATCAAATGCTACGGCTTGTTGGAATGGACATTTCAAGTTGAAAGACATGACAGTTTTTGAAAAACACAGAACTTTTGCGTTACAGATGACATTCAAGGGAGCTTGAAGAAATTCACCAATTCATTACAAATTTGCTGGTTTTACTGCAAAATTGTTCAGCTAAATTGCAAGCCGTTAAAACCGCTGTAATTCGTAGTTTTAAAATATTCTTATGTCGATGAATTGGACGACCTATTGAGCAGGAAAAATAGCAAACTTCAACAAGCTGAGCTTGAAGAAATAGAATGTTTTCTCGAGTATTTTTTACTCTAAAATTAAGCACCACCGCTTGTTAGAAAGGGCATTTCAAGTTCAGAACACGGCGGTTTTTATTTTGAAGAAAAATTGTGGAAATTTTGGGTTACAGAGCAAATTTCCGCCATAACAGCCTATATTTACTCATTTGCAAAAAATATTGAGTATAGTTCATGGTAAATTGAACGGGTTTTCTAAATATAGGAAATTTTCCCGAAAATTGATGAAAATGTTAGCTATTTTAACCTTTAATTTTAATAATTGTTTGCATCAGATTTTATACAACTTGCAGACAATTCCATGGATTTACCAATAATGCTCTAGTTTTGTGGAAAACTTGCTCACTTATCTAGAAAATTTAAGATGAGAGAAAATAAAAAAACCACTCCCATATTTTCATGCATAATTCAAAATTTCCACAAAATTTTCCAATATAGAACCGTCATTTCGTGTAGCTTGAAATGCTCTTTCCAACGAGCCCCAACACTTTACTGTCGAGTGAAAAATAAAGGAGAAATCGTCGATTAAAAAAAAATCAACGGTTTCAAGCCACCAAGGAAATAAGAATATAAATTATTAATAAAACACTGTTTTCAGTATTGTGGCTAATTAGAATCGTATAATTGAAAGACCGGGTGGAGGATCAAAGAAATCTCGCATTTATATTTAAAAAGGACCCACTTGCCGATGGTCGTTTTGAAATAAATCCACCGAAAATTCAGTTTCATTTCCTTTATAAATTCAATAGAGAATAAACACCCACTCCAACTATTGTTGGATGTTTTCTTGTATGTCTTTGCACTCGGTAGATATGGACAATTTTAATTAAAACAATTCTCTATTAACAACTGTATTTCTATCGTAAAACTTCAACAGGTGTATATATATAGGTAGAAATTGAGTCTTTAGAAGTTCCACTACAGATATTTATCGTGATTGTTTGTACAACATAAAGACGTGCAACATAGCGAGTTATCGTACAATACCGAAAACCAACCTAAATATACTACACGACCACACATTTCTAATTTAATAACGATATTATACAATCAATAACAATCGTCAGGATGTGTGCTATGTTTGTTTTATGAAACGTTAATTAGTGGGTTTCTGATTAATTTCAACAAAATGAATGAATTACGAAATATACACATGTTGGTTAATTCTTGTATTAATATTAACAAAACAATACGAATTTTTAGACAGAATGTACTGTAACTCTTTCACAAAGTTGGCTATGATTCTAATTTGTCGTAGCTTTATTCATATACTGCTAGATTTGATAGTTATAGGCCTACTATGTTGTTCATATACCACTAGAATTGACGATTTCTCAATGGAAGATAAAATGCAAAATACAGGGTGTTTCACGGTATGTCTCCTTGCAGTATGAACGTAGGTCAGCTTCTTGTTTCACATTAGCAATCGGCATTACCGACAACTTGTTTGAACAGCCTGTCGGTAATGCAGATTATCGAGTTGAATCAAGATGACCTAAGTTCACAAAATCATCCGCTACTGCCACACCCTATATAGAGTGTATTTTACTATAATTGGCTATGTTTTGATTAAATTGTCAATTGTATAATTAACCAATAATCTTTATACTAGTTGGCTTTGATTCTGGTTCACTAGTGTCTTAGCTTGGTTCATATATTTGACATTTGTTAGCGATTTTTGAATGGGAAACAAACGAGGTGTAATAAAATGCAAAGCCTACTAATTGTAAGTGAAATTTAACCATAAATGTCAAAAAAATGTTGAATATAGTTCATAGTTGGCTATGCTTTGGCTTCTTTGTTCTTTGTTATCAATGACACATTTTTATACAGACTGTACAATACTATTGCATCTAGTTGGCTATGATTTTCTAGTAGTGTCGTAGTTTTGTTCATATCCATATAGAAATATTGTTTTGTTGTAGAATATACAGAATTGGCTACGACTTTATTAAATCGAGTCGTAACTTTATTCATATACCGCTAAATTTGACATTTGTTGGGGATTTTTGAATGCAACAACTAGTAACAAAAAGCAAAGCCAACTATGTTGTACACTATATTTGCAAAGATAAAAATCAACAACTATGAAGAAGTAGTTGGGACGTAGAGTCGTAGCTTTCTTCGAACAACCAAAAAAATGCAAAATACTCGACTAACTTGCCGTACACTCAATATAAACATCAATAATTTGTTCTATTGTAAAATATAGTTGGCTATGCCCCGATAATATTGTGTCGAAACTTTGTTCATACACTAGACATTTGTTGGCGATTTTTGAACGAACAAATGGGACGTTACAAATATCAAAATACGAATCAATCTACGACACTAGACATGTGAGGCACAGCGAACTGCGATGTGCATTACCACGGTACACTCGATATAGAAATCGAACAAGTTGGCTTTGATATTTTCCAAATTCGACCTTCGCTATGTAGTTTTCAAGTGTCCGAATGAAGCTACGACTAGTAAGCGTTGAAATGGCGTTGTACACCTCGTACAAGTTTTTTTACAATTTTATTATCCATAGATATTAAAAATAATTATAATATTGCGTGTTGGCGATATTTATACAGGGCACGAAAGTTGTCCGAGTCGAAGAGATATTCTCATGTTTGCCACAATAAACTACCACTTGTTTGAACATAAATAAAAATTATTTAATAAAAAAAAAATGTTATCAATTCGAATAATTAGAAAAATTGGTAAATTGTTGGAATTATCTAGAATTACCGTTGTTATTTCACTGGAATTTTACAATATCCAATTAATAATGTTTAGTGAAATTTGTCGATCAATAATTACCATTATGTTTAACAAATAATATTGATTTATTTATCTAAAATCTAATTAATTATTTAAATGTAATTATGTAAATGGATATGAATTAGTTTAATTTTACAAATATGAATTCGGTTTATCGGTCTCATTCACTTTATTTACTAAACAGATTATTGATCAATTTTATGGGATCTTTGGTTAGTATCAAACTTTAAAAATATCGAAGAATCGGTTATATTTTGAATGATAAACGAGATATTTTACAGTTACGGTTTTATCACTGTTATATTTTGATAGAGAAATAAATAGGTTGGATTTTTTGTTGTCTTTTATTAGATGCTTTCATGAATACTGATTTCTGTACAATATCGATTCGCATTGTTGTATTGTTAGAATTTGCATTTTTTATTAAGTCAAGATTAATTTATTAGTCGCTTATTACGACAATCATTCGGTTATAACGTACGATTGCAAGCCATGACTTTCACTATGTCGTAGCTTGGCTCAGACGTTCGAAAAATACGCGAATACACCTGGAAATTTCAAAATCAAAGCTTGCTCTATTTCCGAACTAGAAGGAGTAATGACTAAAGCCGGGTTTACATCGACAAAGCCACTAAAAACCGAAAGTGTTTGTAAATTCAAATATTTATGGCTCCAATGTTTCATGGGTATTATTTTTGAGCTGAGTAAACCTGTCTGTAAAACAGCCAATAGGAAGCTAGCATTTGAGCGCGTGAATCTTCCTGCTTTAAAATTAGAGTATAAAACAAACTTCTAAGAAACTTAGTAAGCATAGCCAACTTTGAAATGAAATATCATAGGGCAGGCTAATTTTGCCCAACAAATACCAAAATTTCTTAAAAGGACCACAATTTTATTCAAAAACAAAGTGATAATCCAAAATCATAATTTTAGCACGACTAGTCTGTAAAGAATTATTTTTGACGAACGATATCTCAGTCATTTTTCAACAAAAATTCAAGTTCTTGGTCTTGTTGAAAAGAGCATTTCAAGTTGACTAAGAAAAATTTTGTAATTTTGGAAAATCTCGTGGAAATTTTCAGTTATAGATGAAAATCTACAAGCATGTTGTTTCTAAATTATCTTCAGCCTATATTAAACATGTGATTGTTCAAAATCGGAGAAGTTTTTTACATATACAAGACAGTTTCCGATCTGCTTTGTGGTTTTTTAGAAATTTGAGAAAAATGGCAACATTTCGAAGAAAGTTCTTGCACAAATTTCAAAAAGAAAAATTGTATATTGCATTCGCTGAAGAGGTTTTTGAGGCACCAAAATTTTAAAAGCATGTGTTTATTTTTAATTTTTCTCTAAAAGTCAGCTGTTTTCAATGAAAATGGGTTTAATCCAAAGAGCTTTCTAGTTATACAAGAAATTTTCCAATTGATCCTGGAGTTTTCCGGAAAATTAAGAAAAAAGGCAAAGTATGAGTCTTTTTTGTACAATTTGAAAAGGCACATGCTTTCAGATTTACATCTATAACTCAAAATTTCCACAACAATCCACAATAATCGGCTTGAAATGCTCTTTCAAATAAGCCCAAGAACTTGAATTTTCGTTGGAAAATGACCGAGATATTGTCCGTTAAAATGTACACATCTTTTACCAACTACCAGTCGGTTATTACGACAATATTTCGCTTATAACGTCCGGTAGTTACAACAATTAAACAAATTTCTACAGGGTGTACAAGGCTGGCTATGATTTTCACTAGGTCGTAGCTTGGTTCGGACATTCAACAGGAAAATCAACAAATAACCAAATCTAAAGAACCAAAGCCAACTTCGACAGAACATATTACATGATGGCAGAGACGTATTGCGAGTTAATTTTGCCCAATGAATACTGAAATTTACCAAAATTGGCACTAATGGGTCATCCTTTCGAATTTCAATTGAAAATTTGTAGGGAAAATTAATAATCGATAAGAAATCTTTGTAAAAGAAATGAGCCAATTTTGGATGTTTCTACGATTCAAGAGGGAAAATTTAATTGAAAATCGCTTAAAAGGGACAATTTTAGATGTGATAATTTAAAAGTGAGGCTATTATACAAAAATTATTCTTAAACAAATAAAAATTAATAATTTAAGCAGAAATTGTTCAAAATTTTGATTAAAAAGCCCAAATTCAACTCAAATTTCACAAAATTGAGGAGAGGCGGTTTGAACATGATCTAAATGGCAAAATCTCGTGGAAAATCGCCCAAATACTGAAAAATTCTGAAACACCCCTCTTTATAATTCAAAATAAAAACTTGCAATTAGACTGAAAGCCATGAATTCTGTTTAAAAATCTACAAAAACAACCAAAATTTGGCAAAAATCTGGCTTTTGTGGACAAAAATGTCTGAAAATCTCGCCCCAAACGCCCAAAATTTTCCTGAAAAATCCACTGAAACTATATAAATTGTAATTCTACGGTAACGATAAGTGCTATTTAAGAAGGGCGTTGTTTTTGAAATTTTCAATTTTAATATTCGATATCTCCCTTATTTTCAAATATATTGCAATGGGTTTAATGCCATTGGAAAGAAAATTTTAAAGAGTATCTAAGGATTATAATTATTTTGGAAAATTTCAATTGATTCCTGAGTTACAAACGATAGCCTAAGGGCATGTATTGTTGCAAAATTTTCATAATTTCCTCTAGAATTAAACCAATATCATCAATTTTTCGATGATTTTCTCACGGAATATAGCAAATTAAAAGCGCTTTCTAAAAATAATGGAAATTTTTCGATAAACTTGGTAGTTTTCCGGAAAATTGATAACTATAATCCAATTTCTAATCTGACACCTCCTCTAGTAATTAGACAATTGTTCTGTTATCAAATCTTATCAATCCCAGTTGTAAACGTGGAAAACTCCATGGGAATCCGCCAACTGATTCGATTGACTCTCGGATTTTCCAATAAAATTAACCACTTTAAAATTCAAACGATATTTGTTGAATCTATAAAGCCGTAGAGAATTATGCAAATTTCTCTACCTAGTTGAATAATAAAACTATTCGAATTCTAGCCAATTCAACATGGAACAACGCGAATGTTCGGCGTTATTTCGGTTTTTTTACGTTCGTGTGCCATTTAACTAGAAGAAATCGCCCCCGAATACGCACGAGTAATTAAAAGATAATGGATACAAGTTGGATAATGAGACTCCGGCCGCACTTCGAGATTACTTCAAAATAGTTGTACGAGCCTTGGAATTGGTGTATGAAACAAGTTTTAAAATCCAAGGAGTGTCGTTGAAACTATGTCTGAATAAAGGAAGTTGTACAACTCGACAGTAGTGAAGTTGACGATGTTTAATTGCAACAATCTCAAATCCTATCAGTTTAGAAAAGCATTCTGTTTGGAAATAGCGCAATTTTTATTATAATCGGCGAAATTTTCGATAAATATTTAAGTCTGGACTGTCTCACAGCGTGATCATCTAATGGGATAATTAACAACGAACGTTTCGTATAATTGGATTAAAAGAGAAGGCGACATTCTTGAGATCGCGTATGATACATCTGGCTGAAATACAAACGGAAAATTTTCAGTAAAACGCTGAAACTGATGAATATTAGCTCTAATGTTGCATTATCAATATTAACAAGATTTCGTGACTCTAACTCTAATTTTGATCAATTAGTTGCGCTTATTCCGGATTGATAGTCCCCTAGAATTCGACTGGGCGCCCTTTATTTATACGTGAAGTTTGCCGGAGATAGACTATAGTTTCTCAAGTTAATTCATGCGTTTTATTGTAAATTTCAGTGTTGATTTAGAGGAAAATTAAGATTGTTTCCCTGCAACTATTCCAACTTTCCGGTTTGTTTTATTTTTATAAATTCGGACGATATTGTCGTAAATCATTGTCAAGTTGTAGCGATCTTTAAAATAACGAGATTTAGAACTGGAAATGCACCGGAATTGGGTTTTTTTCGTTACATTTCCGTCAACATTAAGACTTTAATTCTGGTGATATTGTAGACATATCGTCGGATCTAACTTTACAATTATATAGGAAAGCTCTTAAATACTACTTATTGTAACAGTAAAAATACGATTTGGTTGTTTTTCGGGGATTTTTAGATATTTTTGTTTGTTTTTGTAGTTGAACTGAATTCTGGGCTTTAAAGTTAGGGTGAGTTTCTATTTTGAATTGTGAAGAGGGATGGTGCATTGTGTCATCAAACTAGCGGGATACAGATGATTAGAAACTGGTAAAGTTTTCGGAAAGTTGACGAGCTTATTGGAAAGTTTCTCGCAGGTTTCAATGGAGCTTTCAATTTTCTATATATTGTAAGAAAATCGCTGAAAAATCGATAATCTTTCCTTAATTATAAGGAAAATATTAAATTAAGTGAAAATAGGTATGATTAAAGATTAGCTTTTGCAACTCAGAACTCAATTAGCGTTTTCTGAAGCAAAAACGCTCTTAGATACTTCTCAAAATGTTCTTTCTAATGACACTATATTTATTGTAATACATTATCAAACAAGGGAGATATCGGTGATTAAAATTAGAATTTTTTGGAGACCGTATGCAACCGTATGCCTTCAAGTTTCTGTTTCCGGGAAACTAACAAATCTTCTGTAAAATTTCTTGAATATTTGAAAACAGCTTTCAATTTGCTATATACTGTAGGAAAATACGTGGAAAATCGATAATTTTAGCTAAATTGCAGAGACAAATATGGAAAAATTAAAAAATACATCCTCCACAATTTTATTCTGTAACTCACACTTTAATTAGAATTTTCTAAAACAAACAACGCTCTTAGATACTTCTTATATTATCGTACAAGTGAGATATCAATGATTAATAATTGGCAATTGGTAAACAGCGAACCGGAAAGAAAGATGTAATGTATGCTTTAAGTTCCTGTTAATTTTCCGGAAAAGCTACAAATCTGGAAAATTTCTTGAAGGTTTCAAAGGAGATTTGAATTTGCTATAAACTGTGAGAAACTACTTGGAAAACCAATAAAATTCATTATATTACAGGGACAAATATAGAAAAATTAAAAAAAGACATGCTTCAAAATTTTCTTCTCTAACTCATCATTTTATTGCAATTTTCCAAAACAGAAATACTCTTAAAATGTTCTTTCTAATGCGACTATAATCATTGCAATATATCATCAAACAAGAACGTTATCGATGATTAAAACTGGCATCTTTTGAAGACCGTAGAAAGATGTAATGATAGCTTTCAAGTTCCTGGTAATTTTCCGGGAAACTAACAAACTTTTGGAAAATTTCTTGAATATTCAAAAAGAGCATTCAATCTGCTATACACTACAGAAAAATACTTGGAAAATCGATAAATTTTAGCAAAATTATAGGGAGAAATATGGAAAAACTAAAAAAAACATCTTCCAAAATTTTCTTCTGTAACTCAGACTTTAATTGAAATTTTCTAAAACAAACAACGCTCTTAGATATTCCTTAAAACGCCCTTTCTAGCGCCACTATAGTCATTGCATATATTATCAAGCAAGGGAGATGTCAATTATTAATAATTGGCAATTTGTAGACACCGAGCCGGAAAGAAAGATGTAATGTATGCTTTCAAGTTCCTGTTAATTTTCCGGAAAACCAACATATCTGGAAAATTTCTCGAAGGCTTCAAATGAGCTTTAAATTTGCTATAAACTGTAAGGAAATATTTGGGAAGTCAATAAAGTTGACTAAATTACCGGGAGAAATATGGGAAAATCGAAAAAAGACATGCTCCATGATTTCCTTCTCTAACTCACCATTTAATTGCAATTTTCCGAAACAGAAATACTCTAAAATACGTCTTAAAATGTTCTTTCTAATGCGACTATAATCATTGCAATGTATTATCAAACGAGGGAGATATCGACGATTGAAAATTGACAATTTGCCGACACTCAATTGGAAAAAATTCCTGTTATTTTCCACAAAACCAACAAACCTTCTGGAAAATTTCTTGAAGCTTTCGATAGAGCTTTAAATTTGCAATACACTGTGAGAAAATTCTCCAAAAATCGGTAATTTTAGCTAAACTATAGAGAGAAATATGGAAAATTTAAAAAAAAAGATGCTCCACAATTTTCTTCTGTAACTCACAATTTAATCGGAATTTTGCAAAACGAAAAGTACTCCTAGATACTCCTTCAAATGCCCTTTCTAACACTATTGTATTCGTTACAGTATCTCATCAAACAAGGGAGAAATCGATGATTGAAAATTGGCAATATACAAACACCGAATAGACGTTGTAAAGAACACGGAATAGACGTTGTAAAAACCTTCAAGTTTCAATGAATTTATACTTTTCTAATAGTAATTTCCGTTATAAATCCGTTAAAAAGGATGCGGAAACAGAAGCAGAAACAGAACTCTCAAATTTAGCGGAAATTCCGCAGTTACAGATCCGTAAAATCTTTACTAATTACAATAATCGAATTGAAAAATTCCAATTTTACAACATCAACATTCTATAGAAGTGTTTAAATATCAAACGTTAATAAAAAGATTGATATTGTGGGGTTATAAAAATATTACTACCGCTTCTATCTAAAACGGGTGGAATTTAGCGAAATTACAAATTTTATGAATATTCGATTAATTTGTAAAATTGGTGGATGCGCCGGACGAGATTCAACTCAAATTCGACTAAAGTTGCGGATTTATGTTGGAAAAATAACGGGGCCGAGTCCGGCGACAGTCAAGAACGGATGCTTGTGGCTTTTAAGGAAGCTTTCACTTTAAAAGCACCGATAATTCATGACGTACAAGCGTTGGATTTTGTTTTTGTTCTATTCTATTGTTGGGAAAGAATAAAAGAGCGGAAAGCCTTTGATTTTTTTTCTCGGTGAAACAATAAATATTTGTAAATGTTGATAACTTGTCGCAAATTCTAGGTATAAATACCAATTTTTTTCATTTTATGTAAATCTGTAAGGGTCCAATTATGGATCCGGAACGTAAACCGATCCCGTTTATTTATCCACAACAGAATCTCGTTATATTTGTTGTTATTGGTTTTTTTTCAGACTGAAAAGAATGCATCCGACGACATCGTTAAATATCACCATCGTTATGGTTTTGATCTGTTGTAACCTGTGCAGAGCCGAGGACCATCATAAACGTATACCGACCGGTTTTACAGGGACTAGAGGCAAGAAATCGATTCAATATACAACAACAGATGAAACGGTTAACAAACAATTCAATGGTATTGGAGACGATGATGATGGTGGCAATGACAGTTTGAATATAGAGAAACGTGCACCATCCGGCTTTATGGGTATGCGTGGCAAGAAACCGTTTCCGTTCTATGATGAGGACAACATCTATCCGGATGGGATCTACAAACGGGCACCGTCCGGATTCATGGGGATGCGCGGCAAGAAGGACATCGAATTCCCCAATTTCGGTAATTATGGTGTTGAGGTTGAAATTAAATTACTCAAGATCCACTCAAGTACCGGCTGTATACTTTTTCGATCCGCTCAATTATTTGTGAATCTGTTTTAATGACTCGAACGGTATTGGATAGGACATTTCAAGGAGCAAGGCATGAAGTTTCCCGTTTTGAAAAACCGTAGCTAGTTTTCGAGTTATCGAGGAAAATGTAGGAACGTGTTTTTGTTGAGTTTCCTTATAATTTTCTATATTTTCTCTCATAACTTGGACAATTTTGCATATTTTGGAACGAAATTGTGAACTTTGATAGAAAATTGAAAACGCTTTCCAGATTTGAAAGAAATTTTACAATATACCTCTTAGTTTTCCAAAAAAATGATAAAAAAGTTGAAATTTACAATTGCTCTTTTTTCTACAGTTTGAAATTGATATTTATAACCAAATTGCTTAGTTATTTTGGAACAAATTTTAATGATTTGAATGGGATTCGAAAAAGAATTTCAAGAAACAGGGCATGAAGTTTCCCGTTTTGAAAAACCTTCGCTAGTTTTCGTGTATTCGAGGAAAATGTAGAAACGTGTTTCTTATTGAGATTACTTATAATTTTCTATATATTTTTTGGACAATTTTATATATTTTTGAACGAAATATATAAAATTGTCCAAAGTTTAAGGAAAAATATAGAAAATTTGATAGAAAATTGAAAGCACTTCCTACACGTGCAGGAATTTTGCCTGTTTGTAAAAATCGGAAACATTTTCATTTTCATTAGAAAAATTTGAAAAATTCTAAGAAAATTCGTCTAAAAATGGAGTGCGTTTGTCTGAGATTGGAGCGGCTTTATTCAGCAGATGCGTCAACCATTAAGTGGGTTGCCAAACTTGAGTTACTAGAAGGAATATGCCTGTTTATTGATTTTAAGAAAGGTTTGGTAACTTTGAGTACCTAAGTTTATACCAACTGGAATAAAAAAGGCATCTCACTACACCACTATTATCCAAACAAAATCTTTCTACTTTCAGAAAAAGTTCTCCAATTTCAGGCAAATTTTCCCAGTTTTTCAAAAAATTTTCCAGTAGTACCCAGGTAAGAGTTGCCAAGCCTGACAATTGGGCAAGCCTTGAGCCAATGGTTATGTGTCAAGCCTCGGAGACTGAGCATCGAACCAAACCTTGGGCCTAGCCTTGCCCAATGGCTAGATCCATCGCATCCAAGCCTTGGCAACTAAATATTGGCCCAAGCCTCGTTTCAAGCCTGGCCCAATGATTAAAATAATTTCCCCAAGCCTTGGAAATTGAGCGTTGGTCCAAGCCTCATTCCATGCCTGGCCCAATGATTAAAATAATTTCCCCCAAGCCTTGTTTTCTGAGGCTTAGGCCAATTTCAAATTTTTTGTTTCTTAAGGCTCGGCCCATGGCCATCATCCAAAGCTTGGACCAGTCCCGAGCCCATGTTTAACTAAGGCTGGTGCCCAGGTTCGCCTAAGGCTGGTAAACCTTAGCCCAAGTCTGGTCCAAGCCTTTGCCTATGGACTTTTCCTACCTGGGTAGTAGTCGCAGTTAGAAAATTAATTAAATGCTCTATAAATTACTGTAACTTTTGCTGCAAAAATTATGTTTAATATGTGAAAAAGACACTCAGAAATACTCAAAAACGTCTGAAAATTTTCGCGTAACTCTGCTGATTTATCAAAATTGTGAAATTGATAATCTTTAAAATTGTAGAAATCAGAGCAAATGTAAAATTTCAAATGTTTGAGCAATTTTCCGAAAAACTAGCAGGTCTATCGGAAAATTTGTGTCAGAATTGGAAAGCGCAATCAATTTTCTGTCAAAATCTACAATTTCATTGTAAATGATGCTAAACTGACCAAATTATAAGGGAAATTATAGAAAATTATAAGGAATTCTGCCAAAAAACATGCTGCTACATTTTTTACAATACTCGGAAAATAATTAAAATTTTCCAAAATGAAATGGATCAAGTCTTGCTCCTTGAAATTCCCTTTTTAATAATACTCGAACCATTTAAGTTGGTTTGGAAACAAACCAGAAATACAGTCACAAAAATTGGCATTTTTTGAGTCGAAAAAGAGTTACTACTTCTAGCACCAAAACTAACAAAAATTACAATTTTATGAAATTTGACAGATGACGAGTACGGCAAACGGGCCCCCTCCGGCTTCATGGGCATGCGCGGCAAGAAGGCCACCGACCAGGACCAGGACAACGATTTCTACTACAAACGCGCCCCCATGGGTTTCGTTGGGATGCGCGGCAAAAAACCAGCGGACGACAAACGGGCCCCGTCCGGTTTCTTCGGCATGCGCGGCAAGAAACAGCCGCGGCAATCCGGCTTCTTCGGCATGCGCGGCAAGAAGTTCCCGTACGAATTGCGCGGGAAATTCGTCGGTGTGCGCGGCAAGAAGGCGCCAAACCAGGCGGTGATCGGCGAGCCGATTTACGAACAAGATTTGGATTTGCAACAGTTGCTGTATTTGTTGACGAACCAGCCGGATAACGGGGACTTTTGGAATGGAATCGATGAAAACAGTCAATGAATTTACTTTTAAGTAATGGCAAAATAGGTGAAACGATTGTTTGTAAAATTGTTAATTTTAGGTTGATGTCACCGTCTTAATTGATCTAGTTTAGGGCTATCCGTCATTTGAATCTATCGAACCGGCCGTTGAGACGATTTTTCAATGATCGGTCCTCATTGTTTTTTGATTTTTTCCAAATAAAATCACCCGTGATTTTTCCATAATGGCTGGATTTGGAAAAATCAATCCTCTTAACAATTTCCAAAATTCAAGACACATATCAATGTTTGAATTTAATTAAAACAACATAATTTCTAATCGACTTTTACTTAAAAAATCTATTCTATTTTAATGTAGATAGACGAAATAAAGTTGTATTTATTAATTATAATAATAGACTATATATTCTGTTATATTTATTGTAACTTAAACAAGAAATAAAAATTATTAGAGTTGGACAAAGCAATTAAGTTTATTGGAATAATTTCCATTGATAAAACACGACCACCGCCTACAATATTCGATTTTCCAATCGTTATTGTCGCCGTGTAAAAAGTTGATTTGACTAACTAATGTTTGTCCCGGACTTATTCATGTTGAAAATCAATTCATGTTCTAACGATTGATAAACGCCCAATGTTTTTGTACGAATTTAAGTTCCTATTAACTTAACTTCAAGATTTCCTTCACTTTCTGCTCAATGGTTTGAATTTATTATAAATTACAAGAAAAAACGTGTGAATAAAGACTGTTTGAAGTTTGGTTGAAGTGGAAATTGGTGGAGGCGCCGGGTTTTTAAGCGACTTTAAAATTTAACGGCAGTTTCGCGGGATTTTTAGGCGCAAAATGGATTTCTTTTACCTCGTGTATGTTGAAAATGTGAAAAAGTGCCCCAATTGAGAAAATAATTGTTTTGGTGTGATAATCAGGGTTAAATTTGCAATAGTAAATCGAACTGATCAGGGTAATTAATCGTAAAAACGACTCTTTTTTTGGAATGTTTAGTTTTAAAAAGGGACTTTTGAATATTTTCGTCTTAACTCAAATTTAGAAGTCAATTTTGGCCGAATCTACCAATAAAAAAGATACTTACGTTCCATTTTCCAACTGGATTCTCACCATTTAGATTTCGAAAAAATCCCGTTCCAGATGATTGATTTCTTCAAATTTTGCTATAAAATTGCCAAAAAAATATTCAAACATCAATTTCGGATGAAAATAATGCAGTTTAACTCATTTTTGGGCTAAATTTAGGTTTAATTCCAGTCTATAACCGATTTTTGTCGCCAATTCTTGTAAATTTTTTATTTGTTGAAAGGGATTATTTTCCCTCAATTCTGGAGCTCCGAAATGATAAATTTGGCGAAAGAAAATCTGGATTAGACTTTTTTGGTATTTTTCAATCAGATTTTTATCAAAATTCGCTATAAACGAGATCCAAACGTGTTAAATTTTCCATTTTTTGTCCAGATTTCAAAATATTTGACTCTTAAATTACCCAAATTTGCTACCTAACTGGAAACTAATACAGTTTAGGTCGATTTTTGAGCTAAATTCTTTTGGCCTAATTGTAGCCCAAAAGAAGTTTTCCTTGCAAATTATCTTCATTTTTGATAATTTTTGCCACTTGGATGTTAACAGTGGCAGATTCAGGCGTTTTTGGGGCTGAATTCTTGACTCTTTACTTCCAATTTCAAGGTTCTGAAATAAAACAATTTAGAAGAGGAAAATGGAAATTATTGAGGATGATTTTATGAAAATTTAACAAGAAGGGAAGATCAAAATTTAAAGAAATAACATAGTCATTGATTTTTATTAAAATTTTTATAGAACTGCCAAAGACATCCAAACGGGGTCAATTTTCGAGTTGATTTTTTCACTTTCCGTCTACATTTCAAAGCATTTGAGCCTTAAACCGTCTAAATTCGATATCAAACATGAAAATGGTGCAGTTTAAGTCCATTTACAAGCTAAATTTCCACCCTTAAAGGGTTTTAACCTTAAGGGCACAGAGTAGCTGTGAGATTTTTAACCGGCAAAAATGGGAATTTCTAACTTGCGATTTCTCGCTCGTCCTTCGGACTACGACAACCGGAAATAGATTTTTGAAAAAAGCATTTCTTATAGCCCCTAACGGTTCTTCCCGTTTTTCAAAACGTTGATACAAATTTGAATTACACACAAAAATATAACATGTTTTTTTCGTATTTTTATACAATTTTTCGCTTTTTCTCTTATAACTTGCCCAATTTTGATTATTTTGCAAAACTTCTTGTACTGTTAGTTAGCGAATGAAAAGTTCTTTTCAAATATTCAAGAAATTTTCCAATTCCACTGTTAGTTTCCCGGAAAACTAAGAAAACGCCAGGGAAAAGATATAAGAATTTGGGCACAGTTTTTATTTTACAGCATTCGAAAGCTGATACAAAAGCCGAGGGGAATGTTAATCCCGTTTGTGTGCCCAAATTTTTATATCTCCTCCCAGAAATTTTCTTAATTTTCCGGAAAACTAACGGTGGAATCGGAAAATTTCTTAAAGATTTGAAAAGAACTTTTTATTTTCTATCTAACAGTACAAGAATTTTTGCAAAATAATCAAAATTGGCCAAGTTATAAGAGAAAATACGAGAAATTGTACAAAAATACGAAAAAAACATGTTGTTAGATTTTCGTCTGTAATTCAAATTTGTATCAATATTTTGAAAAACGGAAATAACCCTTAGAGGCTACAAGAAATGCTCTTTTCAAAAATCTATCTGCGGTTGCCGTAGCCCCAAGGACAAGCGAGAAATCGCGAGTTAAACGTTCACATTTTTATCGGTCAAAAATGCCCTTAAATTATCAATTTTTGTAAATTTTGTGGTCAAGGGTGGAAAATTTAGCCGTTTTCGAGTCGTATTCTTGACGATTTTCTTTAAATTCCAAAACACTGAAATTAAACAATTCAG